>JAUMJK010002626.1:0-15053 GCA_033558105.1 Coccyzus lansbergi
GGGGACACAGCGGCACCTGGCGGCGGGGAGGGGAATATGGTGTTAAGTCCAGCTGGAGGCCAGTGACAAGTGGGGCTCCCCAGGGCTCAGTGCTGGGTCCAGCCCTGTTCAATGTCTTCATCAATGACCTGGATGAAGGCATCGAGTGCTCCCTTAGCAAGTTTGCAGGTGACACTGAGCTGTGTGGAAGTGTGGATCTGCTGGAGGGTAGGGAGGCTCTGCAAAGGGATCTGAACAGGCTGGATCCATGGGCTGAGTCCAATGGGATGAGGTTTAACACGGCCAAATGCCGGGTCCTGCACTTGGGGCACAACAACCCTGTGCAGAGCTACAGACTGGGAGAAGTCTGGCTGGAAAACTGCCAGGAGGAGAAGGACCTGGGGGGGTTGGTCGACAGCGACTGACCATGAGGCAGCAGTGTGCCCAGGGGGCCAAGAAGGCCAAGGGCATCCTGGCTTGGATCAGAAATGGTGTGACCAGCAGGGCCAGGGAGGTTCTTCTCCCTCTGGACTCAGCACTGGTGAGGCCGCTCCTTGAATCCTGTGTTCAGTTCTGGGCCCCTCCCCATAAGAAGGATGTTGAGGCTCTGGAGCGAGTCCAGAGAAGAGCCACGAAGCTGGTGAAGGGGCTGGAGAACAGGCCCTATGAGGAACGACTGAGAGAGCTGGGGGGGTTTATCCTGGAGAAGAGGAGGCTGAGAGGAGACCTCATTGCTCTCTACAACTCCCTGAGAGGAGGTTGTGGAGAGGAGGGAGCTGGGCTCTTCTCCCAAGGGACAGGGGACAGGACAAGAGGGAATGGCCTCAAGCTCCACCAGGGGAGATTTAGGCTAGAGATTAGGAGGAAGTTTTTCATGGAAAGGGTCATTGGGCATTGGAAGAGGCTGCCCAGGGAGGTGGTTGATTCCCCTTCCCTGGAGGTGTTTAAGGCACAGGTAGATGAGGTCTTGAGGGACATGGGTTAGTGTTTGATAGGAATGGTTGGACTCGATGATCTGATGGGTCTCTTCCAACCTGGTTGTTCTGTGATTCTATGAATAGCGGGGACACACAGCTGGGGGGCGGGGGGGGCGGGGATTCGCGGGGACACACAGCGGCCCCTAGCGGCGGGGAGGGGAATAGCTGGGACACATCATGGAAGGGGCGGGAATGGTGGGGACACACAGCGGGATCAGGGTCGGGGAAGATGGCCAGAAGAGAGGGAGGGGATTGTCCCCTCTGCTCCTCTCTGGGGACACCTCAGCTGGAGGGTTGGGGCCAGCTCTGGAATCCTCAGCAGAAGGAGGAGATGGAGCTGTTGGAACGGGGCCAGAGGAGGCTCCATGGATGATCATAGAATCACAGAATCACCAGGTTGGAAGAGACCCACTGGATCATGGAGTCCAACCATTCCCATCAGTCACTAACCCATGTCCCTCAGCACATCGTCCACCTGTCCCTTAAACCCCTCCAGGGAAGGGGAGTCAACCCTGGGCAGCCTCTGCCAGGGACCAATCACCCTTTCCAGAAAATACTCCTGCTGTCCAGCCTGACCCTCCTGGACCCAGCTCCCTCCACTCCACAACCTCCTCTCAGGGAGTTGCAGAGAGCAAATATATACAGAGATTGAATTCCCAGCATGGATTTTCATTGTGGTTGCCTGGAGAGGGATGGGGATGCAGCCGGTGGGGCCGTGTTCCTCAGCGGGTGGTGATCCAGGCCACGATCCGTGCTGCTGCACACGCAGGGATGAACCCAGAGCACCCATGTGAGCAACCAGGGTGTCTCCTCATGCTCACTCCCACTCCTGGATCCAACTTGACACTTTGTCCTCCTCCTCCTCTCCACCCTCCTCAGCATCTCCATCCCCACACAGAGCAGCCTCATCCTGCCTGGTTGCTCCAGAGGGTGGTGGGAATTCCACCAGGGCACGTGGGGCTTGGAGAAGGAATCGCAGAATCACCAGGTTGGAAAAGACCCACCGGATCACGGAGTCCAACCATTCCTATCAAACACAAAACTTCGCCCCGCACCAGGCTCCACCTTCATCCAGGACAGCTGGAGGCCAGCAGGGAAAAACCTGGTGGGCTTGGAAAGAGACAACTTCCCACGGCCAACTCTCCCTGGGAAGCCACCAGAATTAGGATTAGAATCATAGAATCATAAAACAACCAGGTTGGAAGAGACGCATCAGATCATAGAGTCCGACCATTCCTATCAAACACTAAACCAAGTCCCTCAGGACCTCGTCCACCCGTCCCTTAAACACCTCCAGGGAAGGGGAATCAACCACCTCCCTGGGAAGCCTGTTCCAATGCCCAATGACCCTCTGTGTGAAAAACTTCCTCCTAATCTCCAGTCTAAATCTCCCCTGATAGAGCTTGAGGCCACTCCCTCTTATACTGTCCCCTGTCCCTTGGGAGAAGAGCCCAGTTCCCTCCTCTCCACAACCTCCTCTCAGGGAGTTGTAGAGAGTAATGAGGTCTCCTCTCAGCCTCCTCTTCTCCAGGATAAACACCCCCAGGTCTCTCAGCCGCTCCTCATAAGGCCTGTTCTCCAGCCCCTTCACCAGCTTCTCTTCTTGGCCTTTTGGATCATGTGTTGGTTGTGTGTGTGTGTGTGTGTGTGTGTGTAGATTAGGTTCAGGGTTAAGGTTAGACTTGTCCCCGAGTTGAGTTGTCCCCAGTCCCCGTGGCCTGGGGATTAAGTTCCCCTCTGGAGCCACCATGCATCCCCCCAGCACTCGGCACGGCCAGGAGCAGGAACCAGGCAGCTGCTCCCTTTTGATGGGAACGGGAAGGAAACTGGAGCTTCTGCCTCCCCATTGTGGGCAACCACAGCATGGAGGGGGCAGAAGGGACAGGTAGGATCCAGGTGCTGAGACCCCAGAGCAGCCCAGGATCACAGAATCATAGAATCCTAGAACAACCAGGTTGGAAGGGACCCATCGGATCATTGAGTCCAACCACAGGATGGTGGGATCCAGGGCACAACCATCCCAGGAGGGAGGAGATCCCAAACTATGCGTGATCCCACAGCTCCAGCTGCCACCCCCAGCCAGCACGGCCTTCCCGGGAAGCGGAGTGAGAGAAAGGAGGGCACTGCCCTGCGGAGCCCGGCCTGGTGGGAACGTTTTATTGGCAGCCCCGGTACAAAGAGCTTGGCTACGTGCGAGAGAGGAAGCAGAGATGAAAAGCCGGAGCGGGTGGGTGGCTCCCATGAGCCCTGGGAATTGTCCTGCATGTGCTGAGGTCCCTGGCGATGAACCCAGA
The DNA here is from genome assembly GCA_033558105.1 of Coccyzus lansbergi. Classification (NCBI taxonomy): domain Eukaryota; kingdom Metazoa; phylum Chordata; class Aves; order Cuculiformes; family Coccyzidae; genus Coccyzus; species Coccyzus lansbergi. The sequence goes on from JAUMJK010002626.1 coordinate 3,251, forward strand.
GTCGGTGACAACGCTGCAGGCACCAGCGCTTCACCCGCTGTGGGATTGTCCCGGTTCTATCCCAGAGCCGAGCTTGGCCGTGGCCAATGCTCCTCAACCATCGCTGCAGCTCCCCGGAGCGTTTAGAGTGCTTGGAGCTGCGACTTCATCCTCGCATCAATCCCCAAAAATCCGCTTCCGGCAAAGGGAAAGCTTCAAAAACACAAACACCGAAGTCCAGGCACCGACCGCGAGCGGAGCTGAGCAGCTTTGTTTGCTGGATCCGGCTCCGGGGATGCTCAGCACGGATAAGAACGGACTCGAGCAGAGCCGGCTTGGCTTGTGTGGTTTTTCCAGGACCTGGAAAACACTAATAAAAAGCGCTGCAGGCATCGCGAGGACGAAACACGGAGGGGAGCGGGGCTGCCATCACCCACCGACACACCGGTTTGGGATCGGAAACACTGTATTGACGAACCGTACAAATGAAACAAAAAAAAAAAAAAAACAAAAAAAAAAACAGGATTACAAAACACGAGCACGAACCAGCAGCCGACGAACACGCAGCGGAAAAGACACCACTTACAGCCACCTCAGGAACAACAGCGACAGCTCCGAGTACTCGACCAATATTTACACAGACGCCTGAAAAAACTCCGGTCAGTTATTTCCTACATTGAAGTGTTTTAGGTTACTGGAATATAGTGTCACATTTCCTTGTAGTATTATAATAATAATAATATTATCCATAATAATAATAATAATAATAATAATAATAATAATAATAATAATAATAATAATAATAATAATATACTACTTCTAGATGAACTAAAAACCAAACAGCTCTGTACAGGGGGTAGGAGAAGTTGCCTTCACTCGTCCGACTTACCTGAGTGACCGGACTCAGTTAAAAAAGGATAATAAAATCGCCTTCATCGATATGGAGTTTGTGGAAGGGACCAGGGGCTCCGTCCCCTCGGGAAACGACAGCCCCACTGGCCCCGCAACATCCTTCCAGAGAGCAGGAATGTGTCCTCCACCTCCTCTGTCCCTTCTCCTGCTCATCCTTTCCTCCTGCACTGCCTTTCCCTCCCCGGGCTCCTTCCTGCCTGCTCCTCTCGCCCTTTTGCCTTCGGCAAATCCCACGTCTCCTAAATCGCGTCTCCGCTCCGCTTCTCTTTCCTTCGAGCCATCCCAGGGGCGGCAACGCGACGGGAACGGCACCTCCGTCCCCTCCCTCGCGAAAAAACGAGGGGGGGGAAAAAAAAGAAAGCGAAAGCTCGTCGCTCCCGAAAATGCACAAAGATAGGTGGGGAAACACCGGCTAAATACGGACCCCCGAGGAGCCCTCGGGAGTATTCTCTCCAGGTAAATTCCAAACCTGCGTAGGGGAGAACTAGAACGAGGCCTACGCCACTCGGGAAGTCTTCGCGAAACCCCCCGCGGGATCGACAGCCGGATTAGAGTTTGTAAAATTCCTTGGAGCTTGGAGCGCGGCGACAATGGCTCAATCGGAGTTCACCTCTCCCCAGCGTGCCGGAGCGTTAACCGCTAACCGTGAGCCCCCGGCCTCCCCGTGGCGCTACTGCTTAGTCTCTGTCTTGATGCAGAAAGGGCTGGTTTGAGTGGCCGACTCCAGGTTGTGTTGCGACTCCTCCGTGGGCCGCGGGTTGCGGGAGTGGATTTTCTGGTGGCAGTTGAGAGACTCTTTGTAGCGGAAGTGCTTCCCGCAGACGGGGCACTGGTAGGGAGTCTCTCCGGTGTGGACCCGCCAGTGCTTGAGGAGGTGGTCGCGGCGGATGAAGCTCTTGCCGCACTCGGTGCACTGGTAGGGCCTCTCCCCGGTGTGGATGCGCTGGTGCCGGATGGCTTTGGAGAGGTCTCGGAAGTCCTTCCCGCAGTAGGTGCAGGTGAGGGGACCGTCGCCCTTCTCCGTGTGGAGCTTCTGGTGCAGGATGAGGCTCACCTCCAGGCTGAAGCTCTCCTTGCACTGCGAGCAGGTGTAGGGCCGCTCCACCATGTTGTTCACCTGGTGCCGCACCAGGCCGTACTTGAAGCCGGAGCCCTTCTCCCCGTCGGCCGAGCGCTTGGACTGCTTGGAACGGGAAGGCCCGGCCGCCGTTTTGGATTTCTGCCGGAAGCTTTCTCCGTGCTCCAGGGAAGTGCAAGCTTCTTGGCTGGCGTGGGCTTTCTGGTGGGTGGCGAAGAGCTGCTTGTCGAGGAAGCTCTGGCCGCACTCGCAGCAGATGTAGGGCCCTTCCACCGCTGCCGCCGCATCCTCGGGAGCTTCCTTCTTGGCCAGGTCTCTCCCCCGGCGCGAGGAGCGCCTCAGCCCGTTGCCCGTTCGCTGCTGCTGGGTGGATCCGCCACGGCTCTTGCCGCTCGGTTTCGCTTCTTCTTCGGGGCTGGAGAAAACCTCTTCCCACTTTCCTGTCAAGGAGGTGGGAAGCTCGAGGCTTTCGGAGCCTTCCTCGTCGCCCGGCTGTTCATCTGGCAGAGCAGAGACACTCGTGTCATTTCTCTGGGGTCAGAACCACCTCGTTCGTCTGCCCCCAGCTCGCTCAGGGCAGAGGTGGTCACCGCTCTGCAGGCTCCAGACAGAACGGAATATCGACAGAGCTGATGTGTTTCGACTCGGAATCGCAGGAATCTTTAGGTTGGAAAAGACCTTTAAGATCATCAAATCCAACCACAAACCCAGCACCGCCAACTTCACCACTAAACCGTGTTCCTCAGCACCACACGCGGCTTTTAAACCCCCACGGGGATGGGGACTCCACCACCTCCCTGGGCAGCCTCTGCCAGGGCTGAGAACCCTTTCCATGAAAGAATATTTCATAATATCCAGTGTAATCTGAACCTGGCACAACTGGAGGCCATTCCCTCTCATCCTACCCCTTCGGAGAAAAGCCCAGCACCCACCTCACCACAACCTCCTCTCCAGGAGCTGCAGAGAGCCATGAGGTCTCTCCTCAGCCTCCTCTTCTCCAGACTAACCAGCCCCAGGTCCCTCAGCTGCTCCTCACAACCCTTGTTCTCCAGCCCCTTCCCCAGCTCCGTTCCCTTCTCCAGACGTTCTCCAGCCCCTCAAGGTCTTTCCTGGAGCAAGGGACCCAAAACTGACATGAGGATTCCAGGTGGGACCTTACCAATGAGTCCAGGGGGACAATCCCTTCCTGGCTCCTGCTGCCACCCCAGGGCTGATCCAAGCTAGGATGCTGGTGGCCGCCTTGGCCACCTGGGCCACCGCTGGCTCACATTCAAGGTGTTCTCAACCAACACCCCCAGGTCCTTTTCTGCTTTCCAAGCCAGGAGCTGCCCAGGGTTGTTGTGACCCAAGAGCAGGACCCGAGGCTGAACCCCGTCCCATTGCTCTCAGCCCACGGATCCAGCCTGTCCCAATCCCTCTGCAGAGCCTTCTGCCCTCCAGCCTGTGGATCCAGCCTGTTCCAATCCCTCTGCGGAGCCGTCTGCCCTCCAGCCTGTGGATCCAGCCTGTCCCAATCCCTCAGCGGAGCCTTCCTGCCCTCCAGCCCATGGATCCAGCCTGTCCCAATCCCTCTGCAGAGCCATCTGCCCTCCAACCCATGGATCCAGCCTGTCCAGGTCCCTCTGCAGAGCCTTCTGCCCTCCAGCCCACGGATCCAGCCTGTCCCAATCCCTCTGCGGAGCCTTCCTGCCCTCCAGCCTGTCCCAATCCCTCTGCAGAGCCATCTGCCCTCCAACCCATGGATCCAGCCTGTCCAGGTCCCTCTGCAGAGCCTTCTGCCCTCCAGCCCACGGATCCAGCCTGTCCCAATCCCTCTGCGGAGCCTTCCTGCCCTCCGATCCATGGATCCAGCCTGTCCCAATCCCTCTGCGGAGCCGTCTGCCCCCCAGCCCATGGATCCAGCCTGTCCAGGTCCCTCTGCAGAGCCTTCCTGCCCTCCAGCCCATGGATCCAGCCTGTCCCAATCCCTCTGCGGAGCCTTCCTGCCCTCCAGCCCGTGGATCCAGCCTGTCCCAATCCCTCTGCGGAGCCTTCCTGCCCTCCAGCCTGTGGATCCAGCCTGTCCCAATCCCTCTGCGGAGCCTTCCTGCCCTCCAGCCCGTGGATCCAGCCTGTCGGCATCCTCGTGCAGCCTCCCTACCTTCCAGCAGATGGACACTCTCGCCCAACTTGGTGTCATCTGCAAACTGACTGAGGGAGCACTCGATCCCCTCGTCCGGATCACGGATAAAGACTTCTCGGGAAAGCCCAGACACTACAATGACGAGATCATTGTATCATACCTCTACATACGTAGCTAGACAAAGGGGAAAAAGTGGGTTCCTCAGCAAGTGAAGCAGAAGAGGTCTTAAGAACATGTGATTTAGGATAAAAGCAAAAAAAAAAAAATGCAGGGAAGGGGACTAAAGCCTCTTTTCCTTCTTGGCTTGTGCAGAAGGATCTCCCATGAACCGAGGATGCTGGCAAAGGGAGGATGAGAAGAACCCAGAGGATCTGGGGATGTGAAGAGGCCTGAAACCCCCACAAGAGTGTGCAGAGCACGAGGTAAAGCTGTGCTGAACGTTTGTGTGCCTAGGGAAGACTTCTCAGCATTTCAGGCTCTTCATCCACCTGGTACTTCATCAGAGAGCTAAACACGCGGCGTGGAAACAAGATGCTTTGTTGGAATTGGGTTGGAATTCTGGAAAAGCATCAGCCAGAAGAGTTGAGCTGTTTATGAGAACGAGGCCAGGAGGCCACAGGTGCATAATCGCAAGGGACGCGTCCCAAAGCGCTTCAAACGCTCCCATGAGGGACCCTGGGTGGTGACAAGGAGCTTGCGCCACAAGGTGTTTGGCTGACAGAGGAAGTGGCGAAAAATATTATTTTACATGTTTGGGATAAGAGTTTTAACAACTCTGCTGCCTGTGCCGTCCAAGCCTTGCAGGCCCTGCTCATCTCCACCTCAAGGCTGACCCAACGTGCCACCTCATCGAGTGACGCCCACGCCACGCAGGTGACCCGCACCCCCTCTCACCTGTCCATGGCTGCTTTTACAAGCGGATGCTCCTGTCCTGTGGCTTCTTCCACCCGTGGTCTATCTACCTGCCCTGCTAACCCTCTAGGCAAGCCCAGCGGAGAGCATGGATCTCACCCCAGGCCACCCCAGCAAGTGCCAAGAGCGTAAGCGCAGAGAAGGTCCCGCTCGGAGAAGCTCCGCACTTCCGACTCACATGCACTAGGGACCTCCATGCATTCCTCCTCTTCAGAGCCCTCGTTGGGGCTCTCAGCCAGAGTCTCTTCGTATTTGCTCCACGAGTAGTCATCAGGACCAGGAAAGGAAAACTCTGTGCACGGGAGAAAGAACAAGAGTCGACACCCACGCCTCCCCCTGCTTTACAAGAGGATCTCGCTGTAAAGAGATTTCCTCGGCACAGGAAAGCTGTGGATCTGGTGGGAGCCAGTCCAGAGGGGGCCGCAAAGATGCTCTGAGATCTGGGGCACCTCTGCTCTGAGGACAGGCTGAGCGAGTTGGGGTTGATCTCTGGAAAAGAGAAGGCTCTGGGGAGACCTTAGAGCAGCTTCCAGTGCTGAAAGGGGCTCCAGGGAAGCCGGGAAGGAGCTCTGGATCAGGGAGGGCAAGGACAGGAAGGTTTGAAGCTGAAAGAAGGGAGATTGGGATGGGATCTTAAGAAGAAACGTTCTCCTGTGAAGGTGGGGAGGCAGTGGCACAGGTTGGTGGTGGTTGCCCCATCCCCGGAGGGGTTCAAGGCCAGGCTGGATGGGGCTTGGAGCCCCTGATCCAGTGGGAGGTGACCCTGCTCACAGCAGGAGGTTGGAACTAGATGGGCTTTGAGGTCCCTTCCATCCCAAACCTTTCCGGGATTCTAGGATTTCAGGAGAGACGGATGCATGGGGCAAGAGCCAGCTGGGAAAGCAAAGTCAGTCCTGCAGCCGAGGACAGAGCTGGCAAAACACAACAGCAGAGACGACAGCGACAGCCACAGGTGCTTCCCACCTCCCGCTGCGTCCCAGGGACCTCGTGGCTCACCAGTGCTGGGGTCTGTAGGGGTTTCCCCTCCCTCAGATTCATCCTGCTCCTCCGCGTTGGGATCCTCTCCTTGCTCAATCCGGGAGGGACAGGAGGTCAGGCTTGGAAATGGCAGCATCTGCAGGTTAAAAAAAAAAAAAAAAAAAAACAAAACCCAAAAAACCCAGAGGATCAGAATGTTTCTTTCGCCCTCGTGGGAGAGAAACTCTCAAACCTTCACCCACCAACCTTCCTTCGCTGCTGGGGATGACGGGGAACGGAAGGAGAGGCTTAAGCTGCTCTCCCGCGGCTGCCACCGCTCCCCTTGCCTGGGCCCTGGGGATGTGAGCGGGCGGCAGGAGCCCCTCCCAGCCTCCCAGTTGGGAGGAGAAGAACAAAATGCATCTGTGCTTACCTCCAGGCTTCCTTTCTTCTCCTCTCTAAGGTCCGCGGATCCATTACAATGAGGACTTCAGCTCGGGGCCAGCACCAGAGCTGTCAGCCAGCGGCAGCAGGGAAAGTGCCCTCCCCATGCCGTTCCCTCCAGCCAGGACCGCTCCATCCTACTCGTCCCGAGTCACAGGCTGCTTGCGGATTTTGGTGAGGGAAAGGGGACAATCACAATCTCTCCCAGGGCGGAGAGCTGAAAACTTCATTTCCAAACAAATGTAAGCTCTGGGTACTGGTTTCCACCGCTGCGCTGGTGGATCCGGTTGCCTTATCCGAGGGCCAAACCCCTAAGCCTCGTTACTCAAAGGAAACCTTCAGATGAAGCACAGATACATTTTTCTAAGCTCCAGGCTCAGATCCACAGATCCCTATGTTCCTGTGCCTCTAAGCGTAGGACATCGGGTTGGTTTTTAAAGAGGAGAATCGACTGGATGGGATGGGCAGGGTCTGGATTTATCCTTCACCTTTTGCACACAGGGACTGCAGAAGAGCTCTGCCCCTCAGAAAACAAAAGCACCAAAAAAATCAAGGAAGAAAAAGAATAAAAAGCCTGCATAGCCCAGAGCTGAACACCAGCAGCTTCGGCCCAGGGAGGAGACGGTTGCAGGTGGGTGTCCAGGTAAAGCAAAGTTGTTCCTCAGAACTCACGTAGGTGCTCGAGGAGGCAACGTGAACCCTGAACGTGACCCCTGGAGGGAATTCCTGGAGGGAATCCCTGCAGCTGGGAAGGAGCGAGCAGGAGGTTCGTTTGGCTGGGAACGCACTGCCCTGGGCCACAGGAAGGGAAAGAGGAAGGCAGAGCTCGCCCTCGCCTGCTGCTTCTCCCCAGTTCCCCAGGAGCAAATACCACAAGAGCTTGTGCAACAAACGCTCCCTGGGATGAGGTTGGGGTCAGAGGGAGCGCCAGGGCGGCCAACACCCTTCGGAAAGGCCCTGCAGCGCAAGGACAGGCTGGAAGGAAGCTCCGAGGCAGGAAACCGCTCCAAGCAGCCAGCACAGCGGGTCTGGGGACCTCTGCGTGACAAAGAATCCGCCCTCTTCCCTGTCCTTACTCAGCTCAGGGTCTTTTTCCTCGTCCTCCTTACATCTCACTCCTACAACCAGAGGAATCGTCAGGGAGTGGCAGCGGCTGCGGCAACGCTCCCGACGTCCACCCACCACTAACCTAAACGTTCCCAATCCCACCCTCCTGGATCCCAGCAGGGGCGACGGCGCCTCCATCCGCAGGGAAAATTCCTGCTGCGCCAGGAGGCTCCAGGCAAAGCCCAGCTTGTCTTTACCCATCGAGATGACGGCCTCGTAGTTGCCTTTCATGATGTGCCTGTAGAGCTCTTTCTGCCACTCGTTCAAGCTCTTCCACTCCTCCTCCGAGAAGTTAAAGGAAGCATCGTTGAACGCCACGGGGACCTGGAATGAGAAGCATTGTTTACTCAGTGGGTTGGAGATTGGTGGGAATGGTTGGACTCGATGATCCGGTGGGTCTCTTCCAACCTGGTGGTTCTACAATTCTGTGATTCGAGACGTTTTATTGAAGAGAACACTCCCTGAAAGGAGGTTGGAGCATGGCAAGTGCCAGTCAAGCGACAGCACAAGAGGAAATGGCCTCGAGTTGTACCCAGGAGAGGGTTAGCTCGGGGATTGGGAAATATTTCTTCGTGGGAAGTGGTGTGAAGCTCTGGAAGAGGTTGCCCAAGGCAGCGTCTCCAGCCCTGCAGCGGCTCAAATAAGGTGTGGGTGCGGCACTTTGTAAGAGAGGGGTTGGGCCGACGGTTAAACTGGATCAGCTTAGAGACCTTTTCCGACCTTAAGGATTCCACGATTCTACGTTTTCTCATTCAAACTCCTCACGCAGGGCCCAGGACAGCACCAGGCCTGCTTCAGGCAGCTCCACCTTGGCCCCCAAGGGTTTTTTTTCCCCGCGTTGTCTGCCTGCAGCTGGCCCTGCTCGGCCTCCTCGCGTCACGCCCGTGCTCTCATGCACAGAATCAGCCGCCGATTCTGCTTCCACTTCATTTTTTGCAGCGGTTCTGCTGAAACGCCCTCTGAAGAGGAACTGGGGACAGGCTACCAAAGCCACCCAGCACGCAGGGCTGAGCCGCGCGCTTCTGCTTTACTCAAATGTGGCTGCAGCCATGTTAAAGAGGCTGTGGCCCCACACAAAGCGGCCGTTGGCTTTTGGCGAGGATCAAAAATGGATCCACCTCTGCTCTGAGGACAGGCTGAGGGAGTTGGGGCTGTTCAGCCTGGAGGAGAGAAGGCTCTGAGGAAACCTTAAAGCAGCTTCCAGTACCTAAAGGGTCCCCAGAAAAGCTGGGGATGGGGCTCTGGATCACGGAGGGTAGGGACAGGGCGAGGGGAGCAGATTTGAGCCGAAAGAGGAGAGACTGAGATGAGATCTTGGGAAGAAATGTTCTCCTGGGAGGCAGCAGCACAGGGAAGTGGTGGCTGCCCCATCCCTGGAGGTGTTCAAGGCCGGGTTGGATGGGGCTTGGAGCCCCTGACCCAGTGGGAGATGTCCCAGCCCATGGCAGGAGTGGAATTAGACAAGTTTTGAGGTCCCTTCAACTCAAACCATTCCATGGCTCAACGATTCTAACTCACCATCAACCAGAACCCCCAGACGCCATCCCTGGAGGTGTTCAAGGCCGGGTTGGATGGGCCTTGGAGCAACCCGATCCCGTGGGAGGTATCCCCAGTTAGAAGCCAGAGCAGAGAACCGAGAACCGAGAACTGTTACCTTGGGGACTTCCCCCTTCACCCCAGGGGGCAGCCGCAGGATCCAGAAGTTCCTGTTCTTCAGGAGGTTCTCCATGTTCTCCAGCCTCTTCTGCAGCTGCCCGTACTCCTGGATGAGGGTCCCCAGCGCCGTCCACTTGCTCTCCAGCTGGTTCCCGAACTCCACCGCCGTCTTCTCGCAGCCGATCAGCTTCGTCTCGGCCATCCTCATCCTCCCTTCCAGGTTCTTTAACTGAGCGGCCTGGGCGTCCACCTTCCTGTCCACGGCCTGCAGCTCGGCCACCAGCGTCAGGGAGATCTCGGCCGCGGGCAGCTCGGCTTCGTCCGGCTCGCCAGCCGCGGGGGGCGGCGGCTGCTGCTCCGGGGGCAGCTCCTGAGGCTCCATCTCCCACTCCAGCTCCTGCGAGGCGGACAGACCCAAAATAAAGCAGCTTGTCGTTCTGAGGAATGTATTGCTGAGACAACTCAACCTTCCAAAAGTAACTTTGAAAAGGTAAAGTTAACAGCAGGGCTCGTTATCACCAATTCTCACAAATTTAGTATATTCTAAACCAACATTAAGCAATAAAGAATATGACTTTGACTGCTTTCTACCATCACTCTATAGAGTTTTAAATTTCTACCATATAAGTTAACGTTGTCAGCATCTGCTGCTTTTTTTTTCTAAAAGGGAAGATGATCTGAGTTGTCTGAGAGATAAACTTCCTTTATTTGGGACTTTTAAGGTGGGGTGATCGTTTGGCCTTTCTTTAAGACAGTTTATCAAGATTTGCGTGAGGTTTACGCGGTGAAATTGTCAGTGTTGAGTCTTGTCTTCCTGTGAACTATATTAATGAGCAGCTCCTGGAAGGAATGAGAGGAGACCTCATTGCTCTCCACAACTACCTGAAAGGAGGTTGTGGAGAGGAGGGAGCTGGGCTCTTCTCCCAAGGGACAGGGGACAGGACAAGAGGGAATGGCCTCAAGCTCCACCAGGGGAGATTTAGGCTGGAGATTAGGAGGAAGTTTTTCACAAAGAGGGTCATTGGGCATTGGAACAGGCTGCCCAGGGAGGTGGTTGATTCACCTTCCCTGGAGGTGTTTAAGGGACAGGTAGATGAGGTGCTGAGGGACATGGTTTAGTGTTTGATAGGAATGGTTGGACTCGATGATCCAATGGGTCTCTTCCAACCTGGTTGTTCTATGATTCTATGAATCTCTCATCTCATGCAGTGCATGTAGGGCAAGTTTCGTTACAATTCCCCTAAAAGCACAAGTGGCAGAAGGAAAAATTCTTACTGGGCGTAAGGAATAAAAGTCACCAGACTGACAGTGGTTAAGGACCGGGACAAGTTGCTCAGAGAATTTGTAGAGTTGTCACCCTTCTAGAGCCTCAAAAACACGATTAGATGAAGCCAGGAAGAACAAGGATTAGGAGGAAGAGCTGAGAGAGCTGGGGGCGGGGGGGGTTCAGCCTGGAGAAGAGGAGGCTGAGGGGAGACCTCATTGCTCTCTGCAACTCCCTGAGAGGAGGTTGTGGAGAGGAGGGAGCTGGGCTCTTCTCCCAAGGGACAGGGGACAGGACAAGAGGGAATGGCCTCAAGCTCCACCAGGGGAGGGTCAGGATGGACAGCAGGAGAATATTTTTCATGGAAAGGGTGATTGGTCCCTGGCAGAGGCTGCCCAGGGAGGGGGTTGACTCCCCTTCCCTGGAGGGGTTTAAGGGACGGGTGGACGAGGTGCTGAGGGCCATGGGTTAGTGATTGACGGGAATGGTTGGACTCCACGATCCGCTGGGTCCTTCCCAGCCTGGTGATCCTCTGATTCTGTGATTCATGCTCTACCTATGAAGTCAGCTCTGTTTTGAGCGCACGTTACGGGCTGAACGACCTCTAGAACTCACGTTACAATCGCCGTTTCCCACGACTCCACCTGCATTTCAGTAACATTTTTAGGAGGCCATTTTTAGGAGGATGACATCCCAGGGATTGGGGCCCAGGGAGGAGATGTGTTGCACTTCTCTTTTTTTTTTTTTTTTTTTTTTTTCCCACTTATAAAATAGAATTCCGGTCGGTTATTTCAAATTTGTGTTATTAGGCGCCTTTTAAAAGGGAGGGAGAAACATATTTGTTGTTTTGGGGAGGAAGGGGGAGGGGAGACCCTCCCTCAGGCCTGGGTGGGAGGGGGTGGGGGGGGGCGGGGGGGGCGACCCTCCCTCAGGCCTCGATTGGGGGGAAATGGGGTTTGGCTGCGGGATGAGGGGGAGAAGAGTGCGGGGGACGCTGACCTGAGCGGGAGCCCAGTCGGCCATGGCGAGCGGGAGCGACGGCGGCGGCGGCGGCGACGGGGGCGGAACGGAACGAAGCGGCTCCGTCAGGGGCGGCGGAGCTGAGCGGCCATGCCGGGGGCGCGGCGCATGATGGGAGCGGCGCCCGGGCCGGGACGGGAGGGGCGAGGTGGGGAGGACTGCGCATGCGCCAGGAGGGGAGCGGCCAATCAGAGCGCCCCTCGCTAGACGCGGACCAATGGGTGAGAGCGATGGGCGGGGCTTTGGAGGTGGCGGCGCAGGCCACTCCCCCTTCATTCACCCATTAGCTCCTTCGCGCTAAACCACGCCTCCTTCTCGCGAAGGAGGCGTGGTTTAGCGCGAAGGAGCTAAT
>JAUMJK010002628.1:0-11732 GCA_033558105.1 Coccyzus lansbergi
CCTTTTAGAGCCCCCCAACCCCCCAAAAACCCCTCTAGGACCCCCCCCTACCCCCCAAAACCCCCCCCTCTAGGACCCCCAAACACCCTCTGGGACCCCCCCCAACCCCTCCAGAACCCCTCCAAACCCCTCCCAGACCCACACAACCCCCTCAAACCCCTTATTGGACTCACACAGTCTCCCCCAAACCCCCTTTTAGACCCCCCCCAACCCCCCAAAAACCCCTCTAGGACCCCCCCCAAACCCCCAAAAACCCCCCCTCTAGGACCCCCCCCCCCCCCTTCCCAGACCTGCTTGTTGTAGTGGAGGATGCCGAGGGTGGGGAAGACCCAGGTGCTGGCCGGGGGGGACGATGTCGCTGTCGGCGAAGTTGACCCACTGCAGGACCTGGGCGGCCGCCTCCGGGGTGCAGCCCCGCAGCTCCTCGTTACTCACTGCCTCGTTAAGGGGCGACGGGGGGGGGAGAGTTAACTCATTAGCGCAGTTACGGGTCGTATTGGGGGGGGGAGAAGGGGTTAATGGCGCTCAATGGGTTAACGGAGCCGCCTCCAGGATCCCTTTAGATTCTAATTGTTCATTGGCAGCTGGTAATTAACGAGGGGCAGCTCGTCAGTGAGGTTAGGGGTCGGTAATTGGTCGGTAATTAACCACAGAGAGCTCGTTAGCGAAAGGAGAGAGCATAGAGGGGGGAGAGAAAGGGTTAATGGGGCTCAAAGGGTTAACAGAGCCACTTCCAGGCTCCCTTTAGCTCCTAATTGCTCATTAGCAGCTGGTAATTAACGAGAGGCAGCTCGTCAGTGAGGTTAGGGGTCGGTAATTAACCAGAGAGAGCTCGTTAGCGAAAGGAGAGAGCATAGAGGGGGGAGAGAAAGGGTTAATGGGGCTCAAAGGGTTAACGGAGCCGCCTCCAGGCTCCCTTTAGCTTCTAATTGCTCATTAGCAGCTGGTAATTAACGAGGGGCAGCTCGTTAGTGAGGTTAGGGGTCGGTAATTAACCAGAGAGAGCTCGTTAGCGAAAGGAGAGAGCATAGAGGGGGGAGAGAAAGGGTTAATGGGGCTCAAAGGGTTAACGGAGCCACCTCCAGGCTCCCTTTAGCTCCTAATTGTTCATTGGCAGCTGGTAATTAACGAGAGGCAGCTCGTTAGTGAGGTTAGGGGTCGGTAATTAACCAGGGAGAGCTCGTTAGTGCAGTTATGGGTCGTATTGGGGGGAGAGGAGGGGTTAATGGGGCTCAAAGGGTTAACGGAGCCGCTTCCAGGCTCCCTTTAGATTCTAATTGTTCATTGGCAGCTGGGAATTAACGAGAGGCAGCTCGTTAGTGAGGTTAGGGGTCGGTAATTAACCAGAGAGAGCTCGTTAGTGCAGTTATGGGTCGTATTGGGGGGGAAGAGAAGGGGTTAATGGGGCTCAAAGGGTTAACGGAGCCGCTTCCAGGCACCGCTTAGCTTCTAATTGTTCATTGGCAGCTGGGAATTAACGAGAGGCAGCTCGTTAGTGAGGTTAGGGGTCGGTAATTGGTCGGTAATTAACCAGGAAGAGCTCGTTAGCGAAAGGAGAGAGCGTAGAGGGGGGAGAGAAAGGGTTAATGGGGCTCAATGGGTTAACGGAGCCGCCTCCAGGCTCCCTTTAGCTTCTAATTGTTCATTAGCAGCTGGTAATTTAGGAGGAGCAGCTCATTAGTGAGGCTAGGGGTCGGTAATTAACCAGAGAGAGCTCGTTAGTGCAGTTATGGGTCGTATTGGGGGGAAGAGAAGGGGTTAATGGGGCTCAAAGGGTTAACGGAGCCACCTCCAGGCTCCACTTAGCTTCTAATTGTTCATTGGCAGCTGGTAATTTAGGAGGAGCAGCTCGTTAGTGAGGTTAGGGGTCGGTAATTAACGAGGGAGAGCTCATTAGTGCAGTTATGGGTCGTATTGGGGGGAAGAGAAGGGGTTAATGGGGCTCAAAGGGTTAACGGAGCCACCTCCAGGCTCCACTTAGCTTCCAATTGTTCATTGGCAGCTGGTAATTAACGAGAGGCAGCTCGTAGGTGAGGTTAGGGGTCGGTAATTAACCAGAGAGAGCTCGTTAGCGAAAGGAGAGAGCATAGAGGGGGGAGAGAAAGGGTTAATGGGGCTCAAAGGGTTAACGGAGCCGCTTCCAGGCTCCCTTTAGCTCCTAATTGTTCATTGGCAGCTGGTAATTTAGGAGGAGCAGCTCGTTAGTGGGGTTAGGGGTCGGTAATTAATGAGGGAGAGCTCGTTAGTGCAGTTATGGGTCATACGAGGGGGGGGGAAGGGGTTAATGGAGGTTAATGGGACACAAAGGGTTAACAGGAGCCACTTCCAGGCTCCTTTTAGCTCCTAATTGCTCACTAGCAGCTGGTAATGAGCGAGGGGCAGCTCGTTAGGGTCGGTAATTAACGAGAAGAAGCTAATTAACAGGGTTACAGGCTTTAAAGGGGAGGGAGAAGGGGTTAATGGGGAAGAAGGAGGTTAATGGGGCCCAAAGGGTTAATAGAGCCACTTCCAGGCTCCGTTTAGCTTCGAATTACTCGTTAGCAGCCGGTAATTAACTAGCAGCCGGTAATTAACGAGGGAAAGCTCGTCAATGGAGTTAGGGGTTGGTGGTTAACGAGGGAGAGTTAATTAATGAGGGTACAAGGGGTTAATGAGGGGGAAGGGGGGTTCATGGGGCTCAAAGGGTTAATGAAGAGCCAGTTCCAGGCTCCGTTTAGCTCGTTAGCGGCTGCTAATTAACGAGGGAAGAGCTCATTAGCGGGGATAGGGCTCGTTAACGGGGATTTCCCTCATTAGCGAAGACGCCACTCGTTAAACGAAGATCCCGCTCGTTAAGGAGGCTGCAAAAGCCCTAATGAGGGCGACGGGCTCGTTACCGACCCCTCGTTGGCAGCCGCTAATTAACAAGAAGCAGCTCGTTAGTGCAGACTCAAGTCGTTAACGAGGCTGCAAGTCGTTAACGAGGGCGTAGAACTCGTTAGCGTTAATGAGGGGGCTGAGGCCCAGCTCTTCGTTACCAACCGCTCGTTAGCGCAAACGCAGCTCATTAGCTGGGTTAGAGGCCACTCATTAGCGAGAATAACTAATTAACAAGCATTAGCAGCCGCTAACGAACAAGAACGGGTCGTTAGTGGAGTTAATTATTAACTAACAGGGTTCCCACCACCTCCTCAGGCCTGAACACTCATTAGAAAGTGATAATTAGCAAGTTCCAGGTAATTAAAGGGGATCGAGGATCATTAGGGGGCACCCAGCTCGTTAACTCGTTAACAAGTGGCTCATTCCAGGGTCTACAGCTTGTTAACGAGGCCACAGCTCATTACGGGGCTCGTTAGGGGCGACTCGTTAAACCAGCCACAGCTAATTAGGGAGACACAGCTCGCTGGCGGCTCATTAATAGGCAACGTGGCTCGTTAGGGCTGTCGCGGCTCATTAAGGAGGTCTCAACTCATTAACGAAGCCACAGCTCACGAGACGTGGCTCATTAAGAAGGCCACAGCTAATTACGAGGTCGGCAACTCGTTAACGGAGCCTTGACTGGTTAACAGGGCCACAGCTCGTTAGGGGCGACTCGTTAGGGGTCCACGACTCGTTAACAGGTCCGTGATTCATTAGATGTGGCTTGTTGACGAGGCCACGATTAATTAGAAGCGGTTTGCTAACCAGGCCACAGCTCATTAATGGAGCCACAGCTTGTTAATTGGGCTGTGGCTCGTTAGGGCTGGTTAACCAGGCCATGACTCGTTAGCAGATCCACAGCTCATTAGGAGCCGCTCGTTGATTGGACCAGGACTCATTGACAGGGCCAGAGCTCGTTAGAAAGCCACGGTTCGTTACCGAGGCTCGTTAATGAGTCTATAGCTCATTAGGATTGGTTGGTTAGGGCCTCCAGGGCTGGTTAGCCAGGCCACGGCTCATTAACGAGGCTCCGGCTCGTTAGGGGTGGCTGGTTAGGGAGACCAGGGCTTGTTAGGGAGACCAGGGCTCATTAACGAAGCTACAGCTCGTTAGAAGTGGTTGGTTAGAGACACCAGGGCTTGTTAGCAAGGCCAAGGCTCATTAACAAGGCTCTGGCTCGTTAGAGGTGGCTGGTTAGAGAGACCAGGGCTCGTTAATGAAGCTCTGGCTTGTTAGATGTGACTGCTTAGCGAGGCCAGGGCTCATTAACGAGGCTATAGTTCATTAGGGGTGGCTGGTTAGGGATATCAGCGCTTGTTAGCGAGGCCAGGGCTCGTTAATGAGGTTACAGCTCATTAGAGGTGGCTGGTTAGGGAGACCAGGGCTTGTTAGCGAGACCATAGCTCATTAACAAGGCTCTGGCTCGTTAGGGGTGGCTGGTTAGGGAGGCCAGGGCTTGTTAGTGAGACCACAGATTGTTAATGAGGCTACAGCTCGTTAGGGGTGGCTGGTTAGAGAGACCAGGGCTGGTTAACGAGGCTCTGGCTCGTTAGAGGTGGCTGGTTAGGGAGACCAGGGCTGGTTAACGAGGCTCTGGCTCGTTAGGGATGGCTGGTTAGGGAGACCGGGGCTTGTTAGTAAGACCGTAGCTCGTTAACAAGGCTACAGCTCGTTAGAGGTGGCTGGTTAGGGAGACCAGGGCTGGTTAGCGAGACCACAGCTCATTAACAAGGCTCTGGCTCGTTAGGGGTGGCTGGTTAGGGAGGCCAGGGCTGGTTAACGAGGCTGTGGTTCATTAGTGGTGGCTGGTTAGGGAGATGAGGGCTTGTTAGCCAGGCCAGGACTCATTAACGAGGCTACAGCTCGTTAGAGGTGGCTTGTTAGGGAGACCAGGGCTTGTTCGAAAGGCCAAGGCTCATTAACGAAGCTACAGCTCGTTAGAAGTGGTTGGTTAGAGACACCAGGGCTTGTTAGCAAGGCCAAGGCTCATTAACAAGGCTCTGGCTCGTTAGGGGTGGCTGGTTAGGGAGACCAGGGCTGGTTAGTGAGACCACAGATTGTTAATGAGGCTACAGCTCGTTAGGGGTGGCTGGTTAGAGAGACCAGGGCTCACTGACGAGGCTGTGGCTCGTTAGAGGTGGCTGGTTAGGGATATCAGGGCTTGTTAGCCAGGCCAGGGCTCGTTAACGAGGTTACAGCTCATTAGAGGTGGCTGGTTAGAGAGACCAGGGCTTGTTAACGAGGCTCTGGCTCGTTAGAGGTGGCTGGTTAGTTAGACCAGGGCTGGTTAACAAGACTACAGCTCATTAAGGGTGGTTGCTTAGTGAGCCCAGGGCTGGTTAACGAGGCTCTGGCTCGTTAGAGGTGGCTGGTTAGGGAGACCAGGGCTTGTTAGCAAGACCATAGCTCGTTAACGAGGCTACAGTTCGTTAGAGGTGGCTGGTTAGGGAGACCAGGGCTTGTTAGCGAGACCATAGCTCATTAACAAGGCTCTGGCTCGTTAGGGGTGGCTGGTTAGGGAGATGAGGGCTTGTTAGCCAGGCCAGGACTCATTAACGAGGCTACAGCTCGTTAGGGGTGGCTGGTTAGGGAGACCAGGGCTTGTTAGCGAGACCATAGCTCGTTAACGAGGCTACAGCTTGTTAGGGGTGGTTGGTTAGTTAGACCAGGACTCATTAATGAGGCCACAGCTCGTTAGGGGGGGCTGGTTAGGGACACCAGGGCTTGTTTAGCAAGGCCGCAAGCTCATTAATGAGGCCACAGCTTGTTAATGAGGCTACAGCTCGTTAGGGGTGGCTGGTTAGGGCAGCCAGGGCCTGTTAGGCAGCCCAGGGCGGGTTAACGAGGCTGCGGCTCGTTAGGGGCCCTCGTTACTCTCACCATAATAAGCGATCGCATTGCTCTCGAAGACACAGAAACCGTCGTCGCCCTCGAAGGCCGGAACCTGGCAGAGGAGGGGGAGGGGAGTGAGGGGGGAGCCCTGCATCTCCCCCAAAGCCCCAGGATCCCCCCCAATGGATCCAGTGGGATCCTGACCCCCCTCTGCCCCCACTCTGGGGGTCCCAGAGCTCAGGGATCCCCACATCCCGACCTCTGCACCCCAATCCCCTCCGGATCCCGAGATCACGAACCCCTTAGTATCCCCAAACCCCTCGGGATCCGAGATCCCAATATCCCAAACCCCTCTGGCTCCCGACGACCCCGAGATCCCAAACCTGGTACCCCAATCCCCTCTGGACCCTGATCCCTGCATCCCAATCCCTTTGGATCCTGATCCCTGCACCCCAATCCCCTCTGGATCCCAATCCAGGGACCCCAATCCCCTCTGGATCCCAATCCAGGGACCCCAATCCCCTCTGGACCCTGATCTCTGCACCCCAATCCCTTCTGGATCCCAATCTCAGGACCCCAATCCCCTCCGGATCCCAATCCTGGGACCCCAATCCCCTCTGGATCCCAATCTCTGGACCCCAATCCCCTCCAGATCCCAATCCTGGGACCCCAATCCGCTCCGGATCCTGACCTCTGCACCCCAATCCCTTCTGGATCCCAATCTCTGCACCCCAATCCCCCCTGAATCCCAATCCAGGGACCCCAATCCCCTCTGGACCCTGATCCCTGCATCCCAATCCCCTCTGGATCCCAATCTCTGCACCCCAATCCCCTCTGGATCCCAATCCCTGCACCCCAATCCCCTCTGGATCCCAATCCAGGGACCCCAATCCCCCCTGGATCCCAATCTCTGGACCCCAATCCCCTCCAGATCCAAATCTCTGGACCCCAATCCCCTCCAGATCCCAATCCAGGGACCCCAATCCCCTCCGGCTCCCGACCTCTACACCCCAATCCCCTCCGGATCCCAAGATCACTAACCCCTTAGTATCTCCAAACCCCTCGGGATCCGAGATCCCAATATCCCAAACCCCTCTGGCTCCCGACGACCCCGAGATCCCAAACCTGGTACCCCAATCCCCTCTGGACCCCGATCCCTGCATCCCAATCCCTTTGGATCCTGATCCCTGCACCCCAATCCCCTCCAGACCCCGATCCCTGCACCCCAATCCCCTCCAGATCCCAATCCAGGGACCCCAATCCCCCCTGGATCCCAATCTCTGGGACCCCAATCCCCTCTGGATCCCAATCCAGGGACCCCAATCCCCTCTGGACCCTGATCTCTGCACCCCAATCCCTTCTGGATCCCAATCTCTGGACCCCAATCCCCTCTAGATCCCAATCTCTGGACCCCAATCCCCTCCAGATCCCAATCCTGAGACCCCAATCCCCTCCGGATCCTGACCTCTGCGTCCCAATCCCCTCTGGATCCCAATCTCTGGACCCCAATCCCCTCCAGATCCCAATCCTGGGACCCCAATCCGCTCCGGATCCTGACCTCTGCACCCCAATCCCCCCTGAATCCAAATCCAGGGACCCCAATCCCCTCTGGACCCTGATCCCTGCATCCCAATCCCCTCTGGATCCCAATCTCTGCATCCCAATCCCCTCTGGATCCCAATCTCTGGACCCCAATCCCTCCTGGATCCCAATCTCTGGACCCCAATCCCCTCCAGATCCCAATCTCTGGACCCTAATCCCCTCCAGATCCCAATCCTGGGACCCCAATCCCCTCTGGATCCTGACCTCTGCACCCCAATCCCTTCTGGATCCCAATCCAGGGACCCCAATCCCCTCAGGATCCCAATCTCTGGACCCCAATCCCCCCTGGATCCCAATCCAGGGACCCCAATCCCCTCTGGATCCCAATCTCTGGACCCCAATCCCCTCCAGATCCCAATCCTGGGACCCCAATCCCCTCCGGATCCTGACCTCTGCGCCCCAATCCCCTCTGGACCCCAATCCCTGCACCCCAATCCCTTTGGATCCCGATCCCTGCACCCCAATCCCCTCCAGATCCCAATCCTGGGACCCCAATCCCCCTCTGGATCCCGACCTCTTCACCCCAATACCCCTCCGGACCCCGACCTCTTCACCCCAATCCCCTCCGGACCCCGACCTCTTCACCCCAATCCCCTCCGGATCCCGATCTCTTCACCCCAATCCCCTCCGGCCCCCGATTTCCCATGGATCCCAGTGGATCTCCTCTGACCTTCCCCACGGGGAACTTGCTGAGGAAGTCGGGGGAGCGGTTGGTGTGTCCGAAGTGGAAGTTTGGGGGTGAGGAGAGGACGCGGATGCGGGCGCCGCTGTACTGGGCCGCGATCAGGGCCTTGGCCGCACGCCAGTTCTCGGGGTACGTGTACAGCGTCTGGGGGGGGGGGGAAAGAAGGGGTTAATGGGGGTCATGGGGGGTTAAGGGGGGGCTGGGGGGTCAGATCTTGGGAATTGGGGGACGTTGGGGGGGAGTCAGGGGGACATGATGGGAAGGTCAAGGGAGACAAGGAGTCAGGGGGACATGGGGGTCAGGGAGACATGATGGGAAGGTCAAGGGAGACAAGGAGTCAGGGGACATGGGGGGTCAGGGAGACATGATGGGAAGGTCAAGGGACACAAGGAGTCAGGGGACATGGGGTTCAGGGAGACATGATGGGAAGGTCA
Organism: Coccyzus lansbergi; assembly: GCA_033558105.1. Classification (NCBI taxonomy): domain Eukaryota; kingdom Metazoa; phylum Chordata; class Aves; order Cuculiformes; family Coccyzidae; genus Coccyzus; species Coccyzus lansbergi. The sequence continues at coordinate 8,452 of JAUMJK010002628.1, forward strand.
AGGGACACAAGGAGTCAGGGGGACATGGGGGGTCAGGGGGACATGATGGGAAGGTCAAGGGACACAAGGAGTCAGGGGGACATGGGGTTCAGGGAGACATGATGGGAAGGTCAGGGAGACATGAAGGGAAGGTCAAGGGACACAAGGAGTCAGGGGACATGGGGGGTCAGGGAGACATGATGGGAAGGTCAAGGGACACAAGGAGTCAGGGGACATGGGGGGTCAGGGAGACATGATGGGAAGGTCAAGGGACACGAAGAGTCGGGGACATGGAGGGTCAGGGAGACATGATGGGAAAATCAGGGAGACATGATGGGAAGGTCAAGGGACACAAGGAGTCAGGGGGATATGGAGGGTCAGGGAGACATGATGGGAAGGTCAGGGAGACATGATGGGAAGGTCAAGGGACACAAGGAGTAAGGGGGACATGGGGTTCAGGGAGACATGATGGGAAGGTCAGGGAGACATGATGGGAAGGTCAAGGGACACAAGGAGTCAGGGGGACATGGGGGGTCAGGGAGACATGATGGGAAGGTCAAGGGACACAAGGAGTCAAGGGGACATGGGGGGTCAGGGAGACATGATGGGAAGGTCAAGGGACACAAGGAGTCAGGAGGACATGATGGGAAGGTCAGGGAGACATGATGGGAAGGTCAAGGGACACAAGGAGTCAGGAGGACATGGGGGGTCAGGGAGACATGATGGGAAGGTCAGGGAGACATGATGGGAAGGTCAAGGGACACAAGGAATCAGGGGGACATGGGGGTCAGGGAGACATGATGGGAAGGTCAAGGGACAAGATGGGGTCGGGGGGGACATGACGGGAAGGTCAGCGGGACATGGAGGGTGGTCAAGGGACATGATGGGAGGGGTCAGGGGGACATGGGGGGAAGGTCAAGGGACACAAGGGGTCAGGGGGACATGGTGGGGGAGTCGGGGGACATGGAGGGGGAGGTCAAGGTACATGGGGGGGGTCAGGGGGACACGAGGGGGACATGTAGGAAGGGGGACAAGGGACATGAGGGGGTCAGGGGGACACGGGGGGGGTCAAGGGACACAAGGGGGTCAGGGGGACACGATGGGGACATGAAAGGTGGTCAAGGGACACGATGGGGAGGTCAGGGGGACATGATGGGGAGGTCAAGGGACACGATGGGGTCAGGGGGACATGGAGAGGGGTCAAGGGACAGACATGGGGGGGTCAGGGGGACATGATGGGGAGGGGAAGGGTCAGGGGGACATGATGGGGAGGGTCAAGGGACACGAGGGGGTCAGGGGGACATGGAGAGGGGTCAAGGGACAGACATGGGGGGGTCAGGGGGACATGATGGGAAGGGGAAGGGTCAGGGGGACATGATGGGAAGGGGAAGGGACACGAAGGGGTCAGGGGGACATGATGGGGAAGGGTCAGGGGGACATGATGATGGTCAAGGGGACATGGGGGGGTCAAGGGACACGATGGGAAGGTCAGGGAGACATGATGGGGGAGGTGAAGGGGACATGATGATGGTCAAGGGGACACGATGGGAAGGTTGGGGGACACGAGGGGGTCAGGGGGACATGATGCGAAGGGTCAGGGGACATGATGATGGTCAAGGGGACATGATGGGGGAGGTCAAGGGACACAAGGGGGTCAGGGGGACACGGGGGGAGCGAGCGGGACATGATGGGAAGGTCGGGAGACATGATGGGGGTCAAGGGACACGAGGGGGTCAGGGGGACATGATGATGGTCAAGGGGACATGATGGGAAGGGTCAGGGGGGACATGATGGGAAGGGTCAGGGGGGACACGAGGGGTCAAGGGACATGATGGGAAGGGTCAGGGGGACATGATGATGGTCAAGTGACATGATGGGAGGTCAGGGGGACGTGATGGGAAGGGTCAGGGGGACACGAGGGGAGGGGTCAGGGGGACACGAGGGGTCAAGGGACATGATGGGAGGGTCAGGGGGACATGGAGGGGTCAGGGGGACATGATGGGAAGGCCAGGGGGAAATGAGGGGGTCAAGGGACACGAGGGGGGGTCAGGGGGACACGGGGGGGGGGTTAGATCTTGGGGTACGTGTACAGTGTCTGTGGGAAAAGGGGGGGGGGGTCGGGGACATGATGGGGGACATGGGAGGGGTCAAGGGACACAAGGCAGTCAAGGGGACATGATGGGGGGGTCAGGGGGACACTGGGGGGGGGGGACATAAGGGAAGCAGATCTTGGGGTACATGAACAGTGTCTGTGGGGACAGACTGGGGGGCCAGGGGGACATGGGGAGGGGTCAAGGGACACTGGGGGGGGGATCAGAGGGGGCTGGGGGGACATGGAGGGACATGGGTGGGGTGGACACAGGGGTCAGGGGGACACTTGGGGGGCCAGGGGGAGGGGTTAAGGGACACTGGGGGGGGGGATCAGAGGGGACCAGGGGGACATGGAGGGACATGGTTGGGGGGGACACAGGGGTCAGGGGGACACTGGGGACACACACACAGGGGAAGCAGACCTTGGGGTACACGAACAGTGTCTGTGGGGACACTGGGGGGGCCAGGGGGACACGGGGAGGGGTCAAGGGACACTGGGGGGGGGGGATCAGAGGGGGCTGGGGGACACTAGGGGGGGGTCAGGGGGACATGAGGGGGAGTCAGGGGGACATGGAGGGACATGGTTAGGGTGGACACAGTGGTCAGGGGACACTGGGGGGGTCAGGGGACACAGTGGGGGGGATGAGAGGGGGCTGGGGGGACATGGAGAGACACTGGGGGGGGTCAGGGGGACATGGAGGGACATGGTTAGGGTGGACACAGGGGTCAGGGGACACTGGGGGGGGTCAGGGGACATGGGGCGGGGGTCAAGGGACACTGGGGGGGATCAGGGGACACGGTAGGGGGGGGATCAGAGGGGGCTGGGGGACACTAGGGGGGGTCAGGGGGACATGGAGGGACATGAGTGGGGTGGACACAGGGGTCAGGGGACACTGGGGGGGGTCAGGGGACATGGGGCGGGGGTCAAGGGACACTGGGGGGGGGATCAGGGGACACGGTGGGGGGGGGATCAGAGGGGGCTGGGGGACACTAGGGGGGGTCAGGGGGACATGGAGGGACATGGTTGGGGTGGACACAGGGGTCAGGGGGACACTGGGGGGGGTCAGGGGACACAGTGGGGGGGATGAGAGGGGGCTGGGGGGACATGGAGAGACACTAGGGGGGGGTCAGGGGGACATGGAGGGACATGGTTAGGGTGGACACAGGGGTCAGGGGACACTGGGGGGGTCAGGGGACATGGGGCGGGGGTC
>JAUMJK010002629.1:0-18756 GCA_033558105.1 Coccyzus lansbergi
GGCGGCGGAGTGAGGCGGCGGAGCTCGCGTCGCTCGGCCCCTTTCTGTGTCGGCGCCTCGCAGAGGGAGCATCGCGCGCAGAGCCGCCGAGCCCGCGCTGCCGCCGCCGCCGCCGCCGCCATGGCCAAATCCGAGGTGAGCGCCTTCCGTTCCCTCCCGCCCTCCCTTCCCGCTCGCGGCCTCCGCTCCCTCTTCCCCACCGCCCCCCCCCTCGCGGCCCCGCTCGCCGTCGCGCGCGCGGGCCTGGCGGCGCGCACCGCGCCTGCGCGCGCCGGGGAGGGGCGCAGGGCGCATGCGCAGCCCCCTCCCCGCCGGGCGCGCGCGCGCCCGCTCCTTCTTCTTTATTCCCCCCTCCCCCCCCCTCCTCCCCTTTTCCCGCGCGCGCGCGCGCCGGGGGCCACGTGCGCGCCTTTGTGCTCGGGTGGGCGATGGCGGCCGCGGAGCCGCTGCGCATGCGCGATGGAGGGGACAGGGATGGGTGGGGGGTGAGGGATGGGAGGGGGACACAGAGAGGACCCTGTGGGGACGAGACTTGGAGGGCTCACAGATGGGGTTAGGGAGCTGCTCAAGGGTGTCAGCGGCCTTCGTAGCCCTCACCCATGGGGTTGGAGGAGGGGGGTGCAGGAGGCTGGGCCTCGATGAAGCCAAAGATGGAGGTTGGGAGACCTCCAGGATGAGGCTTGGGGGGTTGCTCTGGGGTTTGGGGTGTCAGAGGTCTTGGTAATGCCAAAGATGGAAAGTGGGAGATGCAAAGATTGGGTTGGGGGAGAATGAGGGAGTTGGGGGAGAGGGGGGGCTCAGGGCCTTGGTGACCCCAAATATGGAGAGTGAGAGACGCAAAGATGGGGTTGAGGGGGGCTCAGGGCCTTGGTGACCCCAAGATGGGGTTGGGGGATAATGAGGGAGTTGGGGGGGTTGAGGGGCCTTGGTGACCTCAAAGATGGGGTTGGGGGATAATGAGGGAGTTGGGGGGTTCTCAGGGCCTTGGTGACCTCAAAGATGGAGAATGGGAGATGCAAAGAATGGGTTGGGGGATAGTGACGGAGTTGGGGGGGGGGTCAGGGCCTTGGTGACCCCAAAGCTGGAGAATGGGAGATGCAAAGATGGGGTTGGGGGAGGCTCAGGGCCTTGATGACTCCAAAGATGGAGAATGGGAGATGCAAAGAATGGGTTGGGGGATAATGAGGGAGTCAGGGCCTTGGTGACCCCAAAGATGGAGAATGGGAGGTGCAAAGATGGGGTTGGGGGATAGTGAGGGAGCTGGGGGGTGGGCTCAGGGCCTTGGTGACCCCAAAGAGGGAGAATGGGAGACGCAAATGAGGGAGTTGGGGGAGGCTCAGGCCCTTGGTGACCCCAAAGATGGAGAATGGGAGACGCAAAGATGAGGTTGGGGGATAATGAGGGAACTGAGGGGGGGCTCAGGGCCTTGGTGACCCCAAAGATGGGGTTGGGGGATAATGAGGGAGTTGGGGGGGGCTCAGGGCCTTGGTGACGCCAAAGAGGGAGAATGGGAGCTGCAAAGATGGGGTTGGGGGATAATGAGGGAGTTGGGGGGGGGTCTCAGGGCCTTGGTAACCCCAAAGATGGAGAATGAGAGATGCAAAGATGAGGTTGGGGGAGAATGAGGGATTGGGGGGGGGGGTCAGGGCCTTGGTGACCCCGAAGGTGGAGAATGGGAAATAGTGAGGAAGTTGCGGGGGGGTCAGGGCCTTGGTGACCCCAAAGATGGAGAATGGGAGACACAAAGATGGGGTTGGGGGATAATGAGGGACTTGGGGGGGGCTCAGGTCCTTGGTTACCTCAAAGATGGAGAATGGGAGATGCAAAGATGGGGTTGGGGGTTAATGAGGGAGTTGGGGGGGGGGTCAGGGCCTTGGTGACCCCAAAGATGGGGCTAGAGAGGCTCAGGGGACTGGCCCCAGAGAAGGAGGCTCGATGGCCTGAAAGAAGGGGGGGTCAGGAATCTTGTAGGCCCCAGAATAAGGGATGTGGGACCCAAAAATCTGGAGGGGGTGAGGCGTTCGTGGTGGGGTTGGACTCAGAGGTCTTGGTAGCCCTAAAGATGGGGTTGGGGTGACCAGGGATGGGGGCTGGGTGCAAGGTGGCCTCCTTGGGGAGTAGTGAGAGTTCAGGACAGTCCTAGGAGGGTGTGTTGGGGTGTCAGGACATCCCAGGGGCTGTGGGAAGGTCCTGGGAGGGCGTTTTGGGGTGTCAGGACATCCCAGGGGTTGTGGGGAGGTCCTGGGAGGGTGTTTTGGGGTGTCAGGATATCCCAGGAACTGTGGGAAGGTCCTGGGAGGGTTTTTTGGGGTATCAAGACATCCCAGGGGGTGTGGGTAGGTCCTGGGAGGGTGTTTTGGGGTGTCAGGACATCCCAGGGGGTGTGCGAAGGTCTTGGGAGGGTGTTTTGGGGTGATGGGGCCTCCCTAGAGCTCTGAGAGGGTAGAAAAGGGAGGGATGCTCTACCAGCCCTCCCCCCTCACCTCCCTTCTTCCTTGCAGTCTCCAAAGGAGCCCGAGCAGCTCCGCAAGCTTTTCATCGGCGGCCTCAGCTTCGAAACCACAGACGAGAGCCTGCGCAGCCACTTTGAGCAATGGGGCACACTGACCGACTGCGTGGTGAGGAACCCCTGCCCCACACCCTGCACCCCAACTTCTGCCTGGCCCCCTCCCCGGTGCCCCCAGCACCTCTGGAGCAGCAGGGACAAGGGGTGACAAATGTCTGCTCTTGGTGACCCAGCGTGGACAGGGTTTGAGGTCTAATGATGTGGGGAATGAGAGAATGAAGTTGGAAGGGCCCACAGACCCTATCCAGGTCCAGGGCCACCTCCAGGTCCAGGGCCACCTCTAGCTCCAGGGCCACCTCCACCTCTGGAAGGGTTTGGATTGGAGCAGATATCAAAGTTCATCTAGTCCCACCCATAGGAGCACTTTCCATAGGATCAGAGACTCCATCCAACCTCACCTTGATCCCCTCCAGGGATAGGGCAGCCACCTCTGCTCCGGGGAACCCAGCCAGAGCCTCCCAACCCTCATAGGAGAAAAATTCTTCCTAAGATCTCATCTGAATTTCTTCTCTTTCAGCTCAAAAGTCTCCCCATTCATCCTTTCCCAGTGGGGGTTAGACTGGATGACCCTCATGGTCCCTTCCAACCCAACCCATTCCATAGAATCATAGAACAACCAGGTTGGAAGAGACCCATCGGATCTTCTAGTCCAACCATTCCTATCAAACACTAACCCATGTCCTTCAGCACCTCATCTACCCACACCTTAAACACCTCCAGGGAAGGGGAATCAACCACCTTCCTGGGCAGCCTATTCCAATGCCCAATGACCCTCTCTGTGAAAAACTTCCTCCTAATCTCTAGCCTTAATGTCCCCTGGTGGAGCTTGAGGCCATTCCCTCTTGGCCTGTCCCCTGTCCCTTGGGAGAAGAGCCCAGCTCCCTCCTCTCTACAACCTCCCTTCAGGTACTTGTAGAGAGCAATGAGGTCTCCTCTCAGCCTCCTCTTCTCCAGGAGAAACACCCCCAGCTCTCTCAGCCGCTCCTTATAGGGCCTGTTCTCCAGCCCCTTCACCAGCTTCGTTGCTCTTCTCTGGACTCTCTCCAGAGCCTCAACATCCTTCTTGTGCTGAAGGGCCCACAACTGAACACAGGATTCAAGGAGTGGCCTCACCAGTGCAGAGTCCAGAGGGAGAATCACCTCCCTGGCCCTGCTGGTCACACCATTTCTGATCCAAGCCAAGATGCCATTGGCCTTCTTGGCCACCTGGGCACACTGCTGGTTCATATTCAGTCATGATTCCACTCCTGTGCCATTCCCAACCTTCCCTGTAGGCCACAAGGGGTTGAGCTAAGGGAAAGGAGGGACCACATCCCTCTCATTTTTTGGGGCTGCTCTGTTCTGGGGTTGCGGGAGGCTCCACGTTGTTGCCTAACATCTCTCTGTCTTCCCAGGTGATGAGGGACCCAAACACCAAACGCTCACGAGGCTTCGGCTTCGTAACGTACTCCTCGGTGGAAGAGGTGGACGCCGCCATGAACGCCCGGCCGCACAAAGTGGACGGCAGAGTCGTTGAACCAAAGAGGGCCGTGTCCCGAGAGGTAGGAAGGACCCGACGCTCCCTCAGCAGCTCTGGAGGGGCTGCCAGAGAGCCCACGGACGGATTGAGGGAACCACGTCGGATCCCCCTAAAAGCCACCCTGCTGCCATCTTCCCGCAGGATTCGCAGAGGCCCGGAGCCCACCTCACAGTCAAGAAGATCTTTGTGGGAGGTATCAAGGAGGACACGGAGGAGCATCACTTGAGAGACTATTTTGGCCAATATGGCAAAATTGAAGTCATCGAGATCATGACAGATCGCGGCAGTGGCAAGAAGAGGGGCTTCGCCTTTGTCACCTTTGATGACCACGACTCCGTCGACAAGATAGTCAGTAAGTCAGGGAAAAGGCCTTCTCGGAGGAGGGTTCTCAGGCCCTGGTGTCTCCGTCCTCGGAGGGGTTCAGGAAGCAGGTAGATGAGGTCCTCGGGGATGGGTGTACTCGGTGATCTCAAAGATCTTTGCCGACCAAGTGATTCTGTGACTCTAAGAATCATAGAATCACCAGGTTGGAAGAGACCCATCGATTCCAACCATAAGAAAGAACTTTTGGGGCTGGAGCACCTCGGGAGAAGGGGAGAACGTTCTGGGGAAGGTTCTGGAGAAACAAGGGTTAGGAAGACCGGTTGTTTAGCCTGGAGAAGAGGGAGCTGAGGAGAAACCTCATCCTTGTCCACAACAACTCCTTAAAAGAAGGTTGTAGTGAGGCAAGTGCTGGTCTTTCTTCAAGGGGAAAGGGGATGAGATGAGAAGAATTGGCCTCAAGTTGCTCCAGGGGAAGCTTAGGTGGGATATTGGAGAAACAAGGGTTAGGAAGACCAGTTGTTTAGCCTGGAGAAGAGTTTGCTGAGGAGAAACCTCATCCTTGTCCACAACTCCTTGAGAGAAGATTGTAGTGAGGCAGGTGCTGGTGTTTCTTCACATGGAAAGGGGACAAGATGAGAAGAATTGGCCTCAAGTTGCACCAGGGGATGTTTAGGTGTGATATTGGGAATAATTCCTTGAGGAAAAGGCCTCTCAGGCCCTGGAAAAAGCAGCTCAGGTTGGCGGTGGTGGAGTCTCCATCCCTGAGGCCTTCAGAAGGCTGAGGTGCTTAGGGCCGGTTCTTGGGTTGGACTTGCTGATTTTCCAAGATCTTTTGCAATGAACTCGTTGCACAATTCTCTGAGGTGGGGAGAGAGGGCACCCGACTTGGTGCCCCCCCTCCCCTCAATCTCCCCCCTCCCTGCAGTTCAGAAGTACCACACTGTGAACGGGCACAACTGCGAAGTGCGGAAAGCCCTGTCCAAGCAGGAGATGGCCAGCGCCTCGGCCAGCCAGCGAGGTGAGAGCCCCCGCCTCGAGCCCCCCAATCCCCTCCCAGCCCCGAGCCGCCGCTGGACCCTGCTGCCTGTGCTTTTCCTAAAGGCTTTCCCCCTCCTCCACCCCCTCTCCTAGGCCGTAGCGGATCCGGCAACTTTGGCGGCGGCCGCGGAGGCGGATTCGGCGGCAACGACAACTTCAGTCGCGGCGGCAACTTCGGCGGCCGTGGTAAGTGGCGGGGGGGGGATCCAGCCCATTGCCAGCCACGCAGAACGCCACGACGGCTCCAGACGCAGCCGAAAACCTTAACCCAACTCCGCCGCCGCCGCTCCCTTCACTCCGGGGAATTTTTGCCACCCCCAATGGGTTTTTTTCTTTGGCTCCGGCAACCCTAAAACCCACCGGCGTGGACGGATTGAACCCCAACGGTTTGTTCTTTTCAGGTGGGTTTGGTGGCAGCCGCGGTGGTGGCGGTTATGGCGGCGGCGGAGACGGCTATAATGGATTTGGCAATAACGGTAAGGCCAGAGCGGGATTTCTCCGGCCGAGGACACCCGCCGGCCCCCTGGCCCGGCCCCCACAGCGGACGCCGCCTGTCATCGCCTTGCCCGACCCGGAACCTGGCCGCCACGCGCCCCCCGGGGCGGCTCGCGCACCTCAGCGCCCTCCTTCCTCCCCTCCAGGTTACGGCGGCAGCGGCCCCGGCTACTCTGGCGGCAACCGGGGCTACGGCGGCAGCAGCACCTATGACGGTTACAACAATGGCGGCGGTGGCTTCGGTGGCGGCAGCGGTGGGAGGCGTCCAGCCCGGGGTCCCGCGCTCGCCGTGCGGAACGGCCTCTCTGAAGCAGGCACAGGTGAGACCCTCTCAGGCCCCTAAATCCCCTTCTCAGTCCCCCAAATTCCCTTCTAGACCCCAAATTCCTCCTCTTAGTTGCCCACATTCCCTTCTAGACCCCAAATTCCTCCTCTCAGTCGCCCACATTCCCTTCTAGACCTCTAAATCCCCCTCTTTGTCCCCCATATTCCCTTCTAGACCCCTAAATCCCCCTCTCTGTCCCCCAAATTCCCTTCTAGACCCCTAAATCCCCCTCTCAGTCGCTCACATTCCCTTCTCGACCCCAAAATCCCCTTCTTAGTCACCCGCATTCCCTTCTAGACCCCCAAATCCCCCTCTCAGTCACCCACATGCCCTTCTAGACCCCTAAATCCCCCTCTCTGTCCCCCAAATTCCCTTCTAGACCCCAAATTCCCTCTCTCAGTCACCCACGTTCCCTTCTAGACCCCCAAATCCCTCTCTCAGCCCCCCACATTCCCTTCTAGACCCCAAATACCCCTCTCTGTCCCCCACATTACCTTCTGGACCCCTAAATCCCCCTCTCTGTCCCCCACATTACCTTCTGGACCCCTAAATCCCCCTCTCAGTCACCCACATTCCCTTCTGGACCTCTAAATCCCCCTCTCTGTCCTCCAAATTCCCTTCTAGGCCCCAAATTCCCCCTCTCAGTCGCCCACATTCCCTTCTGGACCCCTAAATCCCCCTCTCTGTCCTCCAAATTCCCTTCTAGGCCCCAAATTCCCCCTCTCAGTTGCTCACATTCCCTTCTAGATCCCTAAATTCCCCCTCAGCCCCCTGAAATCTTCCCCCTGGCAGTGAGACGCCTCCAGAATCCCAGTTAACTCCCCCCCAACCAAGTCTTCTTGTCTCTGGGTTCCCGTTGAACCACTCTGAAGCTCCCAGTGCCTCCAGACCCTCCGTTAACCCCCACTGAGCACCTCTGGGCTCCCCAGTAAACCCCCACAAGCACCCAAATGCCTCCAGACCCCCTCATTACACCCTCAAGTTCTGGGCTCCCCATGAACCTCTCCCTCCCCAACCTCCCAGTGTCTGCAATTAAAACCTCCCAGGGCCTCCAGGCTCCCACTTAAACATCCTTTGGCCTCTGGGCTCCTCATAAACAGTCTCAAATTCTCTTGGATCCTCCCCTGTGCCCCCCACTGACCTCCATTTTCCTCTTTTTCCCCCTCCCCAGGCAGCAACTTCGGCGGTGGCGGCAACTACAACGATTTTGGCAGTTACAACAACCAGTCGTCCAATTTCGGCCCCATGAAGGGCGGCAACTTCGGGGGCCGGAGCTCGGGGCCGTACGGCGGCGGTGAGTCCCCGGGGCTGGGGTGTTCTACCTTACGCCCCAAAGACTTTTTTTTTTTTTTAATCCCACCCTGAATCCCACCTTGAATACTGTGTCCAGTTCTGGGCCCCTCAGCACAAGAAGGATGTTGAGGCTCTGGAGCGAGTCCAGAGAAGAGCAACGAAGCTGGTGAAGGGGCTGGAGAACAGAACCTATGAGGAGCGGCTGAGAGAGCTGGGGGGGTTTATCCTGGAGAAGAGGAGGCTGAAAGGAGACCTCATTACTCTCTACAACTACCTGAAAGGAGGTTGTAGAGAGGAGGGAGCTGGGCTCTTCTCCCAAGTGACAAGGGACAGGACAAGAGGGAATGGCCTCAAGCTCCACCAGGGTAGATTTAGGCTGGAGATTAGGAGGAAGTTTTTCACGGAAAGGGTCATTGGGCATTGGAATAGGCTGCCCAGGGAGGTGGTTGATTCCCCTTCCCTGGAGGTGTTTAAGGCACAGGTGGATGAGGTCTTGAGGGACTTGGTTTAGTGTTTGATAGGAATGGTTGGACTCGATGATCCGATGGGTCCCTTCCAACCTGGTTGTTCTATGATTCTATGAAAATCTCTAACCCCTCTTTCTGCAGGCGGCTACGGCAGCTCCAGCGGCGGCGGCAGCTATGGCGGCGGCAGGAGGTTTTAACACCCAGGTGAGGATGTTCTCCGCATTCCATTACCCTGATTATTCCAATCCTGGAATGTTTTGAGACCTCAAAGCTCATCCAGTGTCATGGGCAGGGACATCTCTCACTGCATCAGGGGCTCCAAGCCCCATCCAACCTGACCTTGAATCCCTCCAGGAATGGGGCAGCCACCCCTGCTCTGGGCAACCTGGGCCAGGGCCTCCCCACCCTCACAGCAAAACATTTCTTCCTAAGATCTCATCTCAGTCTCTCTTCTTGGATCTCAAAACCATTCCTCCTCACCCTCTCCCTGCCCTCCCTAATCTAGAGCCCCTCCCCAGCTTTCCTGGAGCCCCTTTCAGCCCTGGAAGCTGCTCTAAGGTCTCACTTAAACCTTCTCCAGAGAGACCTTGAAAAACCCTGACTCTCCCAGCCTGTCCTCCTAGCAGAGGTTCTCCAGCCCTCTGATCATCTCTGTGGCCTCCTCTGGACTTGCTCCAACAGCTCCATGTCCTTCCTGAGCTGAGGATCCAGAGCTGGACTCATCCCCACCCTGTGACCCTCACTTGAGTCATTGGAGAACTCAGTGTTGCTGAAGGGGACTCACCTCGAGAGGGGGACAGTGATGAGCCTCAGCCTGCTCCACACCAACCCCTCTATGTCCCTAAGATACTTCTCATCACCCCTGTTCTCCAGCCCCTTCCCAGCTCCGTTCCCTTCTCTGGACACACTCCAGCCCCACAAGGTCTTGGAGCAAGGGGCCCAAAACTGACCCCAGGATTCAAGGTGCAGCCTCATTGCACAAGTCCCTTCCCTGCTCCCACTAGTCATCCCGGGGCTGAGACAAGCCAGGTACTGGTGGCCTCCTTGGCCACCTGGGCACATGTTAAACCCCTGTTGACCAGCATCTCCAGGTCTTTTCCTGCTGAGCAGCTTCCCAGCTGCTCTTCCCCAAGCCTGGAGCTGCCTGGGGTTGGTGTGACCCAAGAGCAGGATCCAGCACTGAGCCTGGTTGATCCTCATCCCGTTGGTCTCAGCCCATAGATCCAGCCCTTCCCGATCACCGAGCCATAAAATCATGGAAAGGATTCGGTTGGAAGGGATCAACCAGGTCCCTTAAAGATCATCCAGAGCCACCTCCCGGTAGCCAAGGCTGCTCCAGCTCCAGCTCCTCCCTCCCCTCTAACCCTTCCACCCAACTTGGCATCATCCACAATGACCGAGGGAGCACTGGATGTTCATCCATCACCCTGGGGACACCCCCCTGGCCATGCTGGGTTGACCAGCATCCCCAGATCCTTTCCTGCTGAGCTGCTTTCCAGCCGCTCTTCCCCAAGCCTGGAGCTGCCTGGGGTTGGTGTGACCCACGTGCAGGACCCAGTGCTGAGCCTGGTTGATCCTCATCCCATTGGATCCCACAGATCCAGCCTGTCCCGATCCCTCTGCAGATCCTCCTGCCCTCCAGGCCAGCACTCCCACCCAGCTCAGTATCATCTGCAACCTGAGTGAGGGTCCCAGCTCACACCCTGAGATATTTCAGTTTATATTGACATATTTTGGCCTCAAGCTCCACCAGGGGAGATTTAGGCTAGAGATTAGGAGGAAGTTTTTCACACAGAGGGTCATTGGGCATTGGAATAGGCTGCCCAGGGAGGTGGTTGACTCACCTTCCCTGGAGGGGTTTAAGGCACAGGTAGATGAGGTCTTGAGGGACTTGGTTTAGTGTTAGATAGGAATGGTTGGACTAGAAGATCTGATGAGTCTCTTCCAACCTGGTTGTTCTATGATTCTATACACTGATACATCCCAGTATATTCAAAGATATCCCAGTATATACACCATTATATTGCAATTTTTATTCCAGTGTATGCCAGTATATTATATACTCCAGTATATACTGATGTAGTCCAGTGCATTCCAGTATCTACTGAGAGATTCCAGTATTTATTCCTGCATGGAGCAATGTAGTCCAGTATATACAGATATATTCCAGTATATACTGATATATTCCAGTATTTATTGCCACATGGAGGGTTCTTCTCCCTCTGTACTCAGCCCTGGGGAGGCTGCTCTTTGAATCCTGTGTTCAGTTGTGGGCCCCTCAGCACAAGAAGGATGTTGAGGCTCTGGAGCTAGTGCAGAGAAGAGCAACAGAGCTGGTGAAGGGGCTGGAGAAGAAGAGGAGCAGCTGAGAGAGCTCGGGATGTTTCTCCTGGAGAAGAGGAGGCTGAGGGGAGACCTCATTGCTCTCTGCAAGTCCCTGAGAGGAGGTTGTGGAGAGGAGGGAGCTGGGCTCTTCTCCCAAGGGACAGGGGACAGGACGAGAGGGAATGGCCTCAAACTCCACCAGGGGAGATTTAGGCTGAAGATTAGGAGGAAATTTTTCATGGAAAGGGTCATTGGGCATTGGAACAGGCTGCCCAGGGAGGTGGTTGATTCCCCTTCCCTGGAGGTGTTTAAGGGACAGGTAGATGAGGTCCTGAGGGACATGGTTTAGTGTTTGATGGGAGTGGTTGGACTCGATGATCCGATGGGTCCCTTCCAACCTGGTTGTTCTATGATTCTGTGGGTTAGTGATTGATGGGAATTTTTGGACTTGATGATCCAGTGGGTCTCTTCCAACCTGGTGATTCTCTGATTCTATATGTGCCAGTAAATACTCAAACATATCCTGATGTGCTCCAGTCTGTCCCAGCATACACAGATCTATCAGTGTCCACCCCAGTCAATCCCTCTGTACTCCAGTACATCCCAGTCTGAACGGCTGGCTTCCAGTCCATCCCCAGCGGCTCAGTCGCATTCACTGTCTCCGCCTTCCCGCAGGATCCCAGCGGAGCAGGATTGGAGCCAGCGGCGGCAGTGAGGACGGGGGCTCAGCCACTCCCGAAGACGCGCGGTGGCCGCCGACGTCCTTTGCCACCCAGGACTGTGTTTGTGACTAAATTGTACACCAGGTTCTTTTAGTTTTTCTGTGCCGTGGAAGCATTCCGACGAAGGCTCCCGGAGCCTCGGGTTTTATTTACTGCGCCCGTGCTGTCGATCGCTCACTGTAACTCGATGAAGCTGAATAAATGTCTCCTTTTTTTTTTTTATATATATATTTTTCCTTTTTTTTTTTTTTTTTGCCATTTTTACATCATTTTGGAGCTTTCCGCTCCCCCCAGGATCACCCTCCCCTTTCCCCTCAAGCTTTTCCTCCTCCTCAGCCCCGAATTTCCAGCTCCCCAGCCTTATCTTGGGGTCTCCCCGTGGTGTTGCCCCCTCGTGTCCTCCCTTCCCGCAGCACCACAGTGACAATGTAGGTAAGAGCAGCTTTGTGTGTCCCCATTGCCCCATCCTGACCCCCCCTGACATCGCTAACAGTTCCCTTCGCTTTTCCAGGAGCTGCTGGCACAGCGAGAGGAGCTCACAGGCCTCTGGCAGAGGTGAGGGAGACACACACACACAATAAAGGGGAGTGAAGGGACACTGGTGACACCCTCAGGGCTTGTCCCACGCCTGCCGCACCTGCTGGAGACCAGGAAAGGGAAGGGGGTGTGGAAATAAAGGGAGTTTTTGTGAGTGTGTCCCTTGTGTGGGGACAGAGGGTTGAGGATAGGGATGAGGATGGAGAGGATGAGTATGTAGAAGGAATTTAGGATGGGATGGAGGAGAAGAGAGGATGGGGACAAAGTTGGAGAGGATGGGATAGAATGGAGGGGACAGGAGAGGAGAGGATGAGGATGTAGGAGTTTAGGAGGGGATAGGATGGAGATAAGAGGATAGGGGCATGGTTGGAGAGGATGGGATAGGATGGACGGGAGGAGAGGATGAGAATGTAGAAGGAGTTTAAGATGTGATAGGATGGAGAGGATAGGATATAGAGGGAGGATTAGATGGGATAGGGTGGAGGGGACAGGAGAGGATGAGGATGTGGAAAGAGTTTAGGAGGGAATAGGATGGAGAGGAGAGGATGGGAACGTGGTTGGAGAGGATGGGATAGGATGGACGGGAGGGGATGAGGATGTAGGAGTTTAAGATGTGATAGGATGGAGAGGAGAGGATAGGATATAGAGGGAGGATTAGATGGGATAGGGTGGAGGGGACAGGAGAGGATGAGGATGTGGAAAGAGGTTAGGAGGGAATAGGATGGAGAGGCGAGGATGGGAACGTGGTTGGAGAGGATGGGATAGGATGGACGGGAGGGGATGAGGATGTAGGAGTTTAAGATGTGATAGGATGGAGAGGAGAGGATGGAGACAAGGGTGGAGGGGATGGGATAGGATGTAGAGGGAGGATTAGTTGGGATAGGGTGGAGGGGAGAGGAGAGGATGAGGATGTGGAAGGAGTTTAAGATGTGATAGGATTAAGGAGAGGATGGAGACAAGGATGGAGAGGATGGGATAGGATGTAGAGGGAAGATAAAATGTGATGGGATGGAGGGGAGAGGATGAGGATGTTGAAGGAATTTAGAACGGGATAGGATGGGGACAAGGTTGGAGAGGATGGAATAGGATGGAGGGGACAGGAGAGGATGAGTGTGTAGGCGTTTAGGAGGGAATGGGATGGAGAGGAGAGGATAGGGGCATGGTTGGAGAGGATGGGATAGGATGGACAGGAGGGGAGACGATGATGTAGAAGGAGTTTAAGATGTGATAGGATGGAGAGGAGAGGATGGGGACAAGGATGGAGAGGGTGGGATAGGATGTAGAGGGAAGATAAAATGTGATGGGATGGAGGGGAGAGGATGAGGATGTTGAAGGAATTTAGGATGGGGACAAGGTTGGAGAGGATGGAATAGGATGGAGGGGACAGGAGAGGATGGGATAGGATGTAGGAGGAGGATAAGATGGGATAGGATGGAGGGAACAGGATAGGAGAGGATGAGGATATAGAAGGAGTTTAAGATATGATAAGATGGAGGAGAGGATGGGGACAGGGATGGAGAGGCCATGGAGGTGGAAGGATGGGATAAGGATGACAGAGGATAAGGGGATGCAGGGGCTCTTGTGGCTGTGGAAGGGGGACAAGGATGAAGGGAATGGAACAACCATGAAATTTGAATTTGTTCCATGAATTTGTTTCACGAACGAAACATGAATTTGATGGGAATGGTTGGACTTGATGATCCGGTCTTTTCCAACCTGGTGATTCTATGAAAGGGAAAGGAGGGAGGGGACAGGGCAGTCATGGAAGGGATAGGATAGGGACACAGATGGAAGAGCTGTGGAGAGAGGAGGATTGGGAGAAGGATGGAGATGGTGGAGAAGTTGTGGAGCAGACAGGGTGGGAGGAGGCAGAGCAGCCACAGAGAGGTCAGGATCAGAACAGCAGGGATGGAGTTGGAGGGACAGGAGGAAGAGGAGATGGCATGGGGCCATCTCGCCCAGGGAGACAGCAGGACAGGAGGTGGCAGTCAGGTGTCATCCCTGGTTGACAGGGCTGAGGGACATGTGGTGACAGAAGGCCAATGGCATCCTGGCTTGGATCAGAAACGGTGTGAGCAGCAGGGCCAGGGAGGTGATTCTCCCTCTGGACTCAGCACTGGTGAGGCTGCTCCTTGAATCCTGTGTCCAGTTGTGGGCCCCTCAGCACAAGAAGGATGTTGAGGCTCTGGAGCAAGTCCAGAGAAGAGCAACAAGACTGGTGAAGAGTCTGGAGAACAGGCCCTATAAGGAGCGTCTGAGAGAGCTGGGGGGGTTTCTCCTGGAGAAGAGGAGGCTGAGAGGAGACCTCATTACTCTCTACAACTACCTGAAAGGAGGTTGTAGAGAGGAGGGAACTGGGCTCTTCTCCCAAGGGACAGGACAAGAGGGAATGACCTCAAGCTCCACCAGGGGAGATTTAGGCTAGAGATTAGGAGGAAGTTTTTCACAAAAAGGGTCATTGGGCATTGGAATAGGCTGCCCAGGGAGGTGGTTGATTCCCCTTCCCTGGAGGTGATTAAGAGGTGGGTAGGTGAGGTCCTGAGGGACATGGGTTAGTGTTAGATAGGAATGGTTGGACTCCGTGATCCGATGGGTCCCTTCCAACCTGGTTGTTCTATGATTCTATGACAGAGATGGCACAGATGCTGGCAACTTCTGGGATGGTTTATTGTCTCTGTACAGGGGTGACAGGAACAGGGCTGGGGACCCCAGGGGACAGAGCAGAGTGTCCTGGGGTGCAGGGGACAGTGCAGGGACCTGGCTGTGGGCTCTGGGGGGTGCAGGGCCACCCGTGGGTGCTATAGGGCTTCAGGACGTGCAGGTTTTGGACGTGTTTATCCTGGAGAAGAGGCTGAGGGAAGACCTCATTGCTCTTTGCAACTCCTTGAGAGAAGGTTGTGGAGAGGAGGGAGCTGGGCTCTTCTCCCAGGGGACAGGACGAGAGAGAATGGCCTCAAGCTCCACCAGGTGAGGGTCAGGCTGGACATTAGGACAAAATATTTCATGAAAAGGGTCATTGAGCATTGGAACAGGCTGCCCAGGGAGGTGGTTGAGTCCCCTTCCCTGGAGGGGTTTAAGGGACGGGTGGACGAGGTGCTGAGGGACATGGGTTAGTGATTGATGGGAATGGTTGGACTCGATGATACGGTGAGTCTTCAACAACCTGGTGATTCTGTGATTCTAGGTGTCACCCACGGGTGCTAAGGGGCTTCATAGAGTGCAGGGTGGTACCCAAGGGCTCCCTGGGTGGTTCAGGACAGCACCCCAAGCCCCCTCCCTCCTCACTCCCCCAGCACCGGGCTCTCCACGCTGAGCCCCCCGTCGGGTGCTAGACGCAGCCCGAAGCGCTCAGGGGGCAGCGGGTTCCCCGCGGCGTCCCTCAGCACCCCAAGCACCTGCGCTGAAACTCTGGCCAGATCCCGGCGCAGAGCCCCCAGCGCCCGCTCCGCTTGGCCTCGCACGCGCAGCAGCCGCTCCCGCTCCTTCCCCAGCCTCGCCAACTCGGCTTGCAAGCGGGCGATGGCCTCCAGTTTGCGCCGCCGGCACTTCTGCGCCGCCACTTTGTTCTTGCCCCGGCGGCGAATGTCTCGTGCCAAGGCCAGCTCCGCGCCCGACAGCCGTGCCCGGCCTAGCGCCGCGTTGAAATCCTCCACAGGGAGGTTGACCAGGGCATCGGTGCCAATGGGCAAGGCCGACGCCAAAGCCCGGCGAGCGTCTCGGCTGCTCCCCAGCGCCTGGTGGGCTAGAGGCTCTGCGGCGAAGGGGGTTGGTGGAGGTGGGGGAGCAGGGTAAGAGGGGGCAAAGGAAGGGGGGGCAAAGGAAGGAGGAGGAGGGGGGAAGAGGGGGGTAAGGAGGAGGAGGGAGGGGGCAGAAGGAGGGGTCAAAGGGGGGGTCTGCAGCCATCTCCAGGCCCTGGGGGGAGACAGAGGGTGTTTAGAGGTGTTGGGGCAATTCAAAGGGGAAAGGGGGGCGAGACAGAGGATGTTTAGAGGTGTTGGGGCAATTCAGTGGGGAAAGGGGGGCGAGACAGAGGATGTTTAGAGGTGTTGGGGCAATTCAATGGGGAAAGGGGGGTGAGACAGAAGGTGTTTAGGGGTGTTGGGGCAATTCAAAGGGGAAAGGGGGGTGAGACAGAGGGTATTTAAAGGTGTTGGGGCAATCCAAAGGGGAAAGGGGGCGAGACAGGGGGTGAGGGTCTCACAGAGGGTGATTAGAGGAGTTGCAGTGAGGGGTGGGGGGTGTCTCCTAGCAAGGATGGGATGATAGGTTGGGACGTGATAATGTTGGGGGGGTCTCCCAGCAAGGATGAGATGATGGGTTAGAGAGGGTGTGATAAGGGAGGGGGTCCCAGGGGCTGCCGGAATGTGGATGAGGGTGTTAGAGGGCTTGCAGGAGACGGGGTGGGGGTCTCCCAGGGGTGAATGGATGGGGAGGAATCGCCTAAGGGAAGGTGGGTGCAATAGTGGGGGCGTCACCCAAGGGGAAAGTGGGTGTAGAGAAAGGGGGCGGGCGCTAGGACCCGGGCTGTGGGTGCAGCGGTGAGGGGCGTGATCAGCCGGGAGGGGGGCGTGGCTTACCTGCAGCTCGCTGAGGGACAGGATCTCCTGCCACGTGACTTCCGCGTCGCCGGGTGTGGGCGGGGCCAAGGTCACGTGGCCCCGCCCCTCCGCCAAGGCCGCCAGGTTCTGCGGGAGCAGGCGCCTCGTGGGCCACTGGGTCCTAGTGCCCGCCCAGCCCTCCACGTGCATCCCATACACTGGGGTCCCCCGAGACCCCCCCTAAAGCCACCCTCGGACCTCATCAAGCCTCCCTACAGCCCCCCCACCCCTCCCTATGCACCTGAGTCACTGAGGACCCCCCCAGCACCCACTAAGATGCATTTGGACACAACCCCCCCCCAGGGGACCCTGACACACTCATCCCCCCCAGTTCCCACCTCGGATCCCCACAGGGACCCTGACCCCCACACACACACACCGAGTCCGTGACCCACATGATGCCTCCTCAGGGACCTCAACCCGGGGGGATTCTCCTTTTTTCCCCCCCTAGAAAGCCCCCAGGGACCCTAACACCCGTCACTCCCCCTCCATGAGACCCTCCCAAGACACTCTTCCCCTCTCCAAGTGACCCCAAAAGCCTCTAGATGCCCCTCAGGAACCCTCCCAGTGCCCCCCACACCCTCCCAGTCCCCCCAGTTCCCCCAAGGACCCCACCAACATCAAGCTGTCCCCACCAAGTGACCTCAAAAGCCCCTCCAGTGCCACAACCCACCCCCAGAGACCTCGACACTCCCAAATTCTTCCCTCTGACTGACTCCCCTAACCTCTTAGTCCCCCTATCAAGCCCCCCAGGTGACCCCAAAAGCCACTCACCTCAGGGTCCCCCATTTTGGAGCCACGGTGCCGCCTCCCCCTGCACCTAGAGTGGGGCTGAGGGCCGAGTGGGGTGTTGGGATTGGGGGGGCACCCCTTGTCCCCCTACCTGGCACCTCCCAATTCCGCTTTGGGGGGGAACGGGGAGCTCCCCCCCCACCCATGGGTTACCCTGTTTGCGCCACCCCCATTGCCCAACGGTGGCTGTTGCACAACAAACAACGGACAGGGATGGGTGCCACCTCCCCGTCACCCCAAATGTCACCCCCTGCCACCTCCCAGACAACCCAATTGTCACCCCCCCCATCTTCTCCCTCTCACCCTCCCTGCCACCCAATGTGTCTCCTCCCTGTCACCCCCCAGTGTCATCCCCATAAGCCCTAGTATCACCCCCCCCGTCACCCCAAATGTCACCTCCTGTCACCTCCCAGACACCCCAAGAGTCACCCTCCCATCTTCTCCCTCTCACCCTCCCTGCCACCCACTGTGTCCCCTCCCTGTCATCCCGTGTCATCACCCATAAGCCCTAGTATCAACCCCCCACCCCGTCACCTCCATCACCCCAAATGTCACCCCAAATGCAACCCCCTGCCACCTCCCAGACACCCCAAATGTCACCTCCATCGCCTCCCTGTCAGCCTCCCTGCCACTCACTATGTCCCCTCCTTGTCACCCCCAATGTCATCCCCCGTAAGCCCCACTGTCACCCCCCCCGTCACCTCTTTCACCCCAAATGTCACCTCCTGGACACCCCAATATGTGCTCCCGGAGCCGGGACCCACCTGGTGCTGTGCTCAGGGGACACGGGGATAGCCCCCAGAGAGGCCCCCCACCCGCTGCCACCACGTCCCTGCCTTGGGGACACCTTGGGGACAATGTTGGGGGGGGGACAGGAACCCGGGGGGGAAGTGATGGGGGATGTGGGAAGGGGATGAGGGAGAGGGAGATGGAGACTTGGGGACATGGGGCCACAGGGAGGGGGAAAAGAGTGGGACAGAAATGGGACATGGGGACACTGGTAGGTGGATGGGGGGCAGAGGTGACATGGGGACACTCGTGGGGTCACAGGGGAGAGAGGAAGGGGGAACATGAAGGCAGAAATGGGGGATAGGAGGGGGGGGATGCAGCTGAGGGACATGGGGTCACAGGGACAGGAGTTTGAGGGGACAGTGAGACACAACTGGGGACAGTGGGACATCAATGGTGGCTGTGGGGACAGAAATGGGGGCCACAGGGACAGAAATGGGGCCCATGGGGACAGAAGTGGGGGCCATGGGGACACTGAGGGGTGTCCCCCAGGGCCATAGGGACAGGGGGTGCAGCGACAGGGACACTCCTGCGTCCCCCCTGTCCCCCCCCACCAGGCGTCCGGAAGCCACCAGTGGTTGCTCAACTCAGGGACATGGGGGACACACACACAGGGGACCCCCCCACCCAGCGTTATCAGCCGGGCCCAGGGCATCCGCCACCCCCTTCCCGTGTCCGGTGTCCCCAACCCCCCCTTTCGATGTCACCCCCTGGGATGTGGGGACCGGGCTGGGTCCCTGTGTCTTCTCCCCCCACCATGGCAATAGGCCCCAATTCTGTCCCCATAGTCCCTCCTGTGTCCCCATGGCCACCAGTGATGTCCCCATATTCCCAAATCTCCTCAATCCTATATCCCCAAAACAACCCTCCATGTCCCCTCCGTATCACCCCAATCCCACATGTCCCCCCCAATCCTCCTGTGTCCCCTTATGTGTCCCCCTACACGTCCCCATGTCCCCACCTGTC
>JAUMJK010002631.1:0-55956 GCA_033558105.1 Coccyzus lansbergi
GGAAGAGGCGGGGCCAGCGAGGCTATGAGCGGGCTAGCGCTGCGGAGCCGGAGGGGGAGGGGCCTGGGGGCGGGGTCAGACGTGGAGGCGGGGCCAGTGAGGACGTTAGGCCTGCGAGGGGGCGGAGCCAACGGATACATGAGTGCTCTAAGGGGGCGAGGCCAGCTAAGGGGCACGGCCAATTAGGAGGCGGGGCCAAAGGAAGGGCGAGTGCTTTGAGGGTCGGGGCGGTGGTGCGGGGCGGAGCCAGAGAGGGGGCGAGGACATACAATGAGGCCAATGAGGTGGCTGGGACTGCTATGGAGGAGGGGCCGGCGGGTAAGTGAGGCCAGCGAGGGGCGGGGCCAACCGAGGTGCGCCTGCGGGGGGCTTGTCCGTCAAAGGGCGTCTCCGTTTGGGGGCGGGGCCAGGCCGGGGCGGGAGCGCCCTGAGGGGCGTGTCCGTCTCGGGGGGCGTGTCCGCAGCCCCCCGGGCCGCCCCCCGCTCCCGCCGCCCGGCCAAGTTTGAACCCCCCGCAACCGGCGGCCCTCGCGGGTCCCGCCGCCGCCGCCTATGCGGGAGCCGCGGCGCCGGGCGAGCCATGGACGGCGGCGGAGTGCCGCCCGCCCTGGAGAAGAACGCGGCGGAGCTGACGGTCATGGACGTCTACGACATCGCTTCGGCCGTGGGGCAGGAGTTCGAACGGGTGATCGACCAGCACGGGTGCGAGGCCATCGCCCGCCTCATGCCCAAGGTGGTGCGGGTGCTGGAGATCCTGGAGGTACTGGTGAGCCGCAACCACATCAACCCCGAGATGGAGGAGCTGCGCCTGGAGCTCGACCGCCTGCGCCTGGAGAGGATGGACCGCATCGAGAAGGAGCGCAAGCACCAGAAGGTGCGGGCGGGGCTCGGTGACACCCCCCCCCCCCCAAACCCCAGCCCCATCCCCGCCTCTCTCGCTGTTTTTCCCTCTCCCAACCCCCCTCCCCCGGGAGAGCTGCCACCCCCCCCGCAGCCCCCGGGGAACAAAGCGCGAGGCCGGGGGCGCCGCTCGGGGGGCGGTGGCGGTTCCTTCCCTCCTGGAAGTTTCCTTTCCCCTCCCCTTCTCCGCTCGCTGCGCTTCCTTCCCCTCGCGTCTCCCGCTCCTTCTCTCCTCCCGGGGGGCGGACGGGCCGGTTCCTGCTAGGCCAGGGAAGGTCTCTCCTCTCTCCAGAGCTGCTGATGATTTCGCTTCCTCGGGTGGTGCGGCCGCGGGAGAGGGCCGGAGGGCCGAGCGCTGTCGGGCGGGGTGGGAGCCCCTCCCGGGCTCCTTCTTTGGGGAAGCTGCTCCCCCTTGGGCTGCCGAGACCCTGACCCCGTTCCCGTGAAAGGGAGGGGGAAGGATGGTTTCCCGGCTGTGCTCCCCTCGTGGGGCGGAGCGGCAGGAGCGGTGGAGATGGCAGCTCCGAGCCTGGAACCGGCCAGAGACGCGAGCGAGAGAAACGCCGCTTCTAGCAGGCGGCTGCCTCCTGCCCTCACGCACACGGGAGAAAGAGGAGACCTCAAACTTAAAGGCTTGTCCTTAGTTGAAGTGAATTCGAGTTCTGTGATTTAAAGAGGAGACTTCTGGAAGGAGATTTCTGGAAGAGAGACCTCAAACTTAAAGGCTTGTACGTAGTTGGAGTGAATTCAAGGTCTATGATTTAAAGTGGAGATGGGGGATTTCTGGAAGAGAGACCTCAAACTTAAAGGTTTGTCTTTAAGTGAATTCAAGTTTTATGAGTTCAGGAGAGTCAGCTGTGGAGCTTCTGCTTAGCCTATGAAAAATCCAGGGTAATTCCTGCAACGTTTTGCAGAAGATACCTCAGGGCAGTGTCTTTGAACAGGGTGGTATTGGATCTTTAACGTGTAAAGCCCTGAGAAGTTTCCAGAGTATCATAGAATCAGAATCATAGAACAGTCAGGTTGGAAGAGACTCACCAGATCATCGAGTCCAACCGTTTCTATCAAAAGTATGAAGAGGGTTGAGAGACTAGATACATATACCAAACCCATCCCGTTGCACTTCTAACAGATCTAACTCAGAGCTGAATGGCTGGTCTGTTGTGCATGTTCCATGCTGTGTCTGGGCCCTCTGTTGGAATCCAGTTAGCTCTTCCTGAGCCCTCATGGCATGTCACCCCAGGGAAAAACTGCCCTAAGTCCCATCTCCTTCCTGTTTATGCAGAGATCACTGTATCACCAGTTTACAGTAATTCTGGTGATGTGGACGCTGGACAGGGCCTGGTAGCGACACCAAGTATCGTTGCACAAATTAGTGTTCTGTGTAGATGACTCTGAAGTTCAGATAGATGCTAAAAAGTTTTCCTAAACATGTCAACTGCTTAACGCTTGCTAGTTGTAAACTAATCCCCCACCAGTTAACCGTCTCTACTCAGCCACCTTCTACAATAGTCAAGAAGTGGCTCATGGAGTGTTCAAAATATCCAAACAAACTTAGGTGGAAATCTATTTTTACAGTACGAGATACACACATTTTTTTTTTAATTGAGTTGATTCCCAGTGCACCAGGTCCCCATGGAACAGTGGTGTCACCTCCCTCTGTGTTCCAGCATGAGGGTTTGTAAAACTCTTCCTCAGGACAGGTTGTGGTAAGAAGAAAAAGCCAGAGACTGAGAAATCATTGTGACACAAAAGCCACTGAAAAACAACCCAGAAAAGCTTTTAGTCATCCTAGTAAGCATCAGTTTGTGAGATTTTAGTACTCGAAATCTTCTGATGTGAATCTGGTTTGCCTACAAACCTGGCTTAGCACCACTTGGATTTTCCTGAGCTTGACTAGCCCGTGGATCTGCCTTCTGTCTCTGAGGGTTCAGAAGTTAATTTCTGCTCCAATTCCCAGTTCATTGGGCTCTTCAGTAGCAATAAATAAGAAAGTTTGCTTAGGCAAACCTTTATATAGTTGTCTGTTTGTAGTGTGGCCAGACAGAACTCATGTGTGTTGAGGTAGGCTGGCATTTTGTGTGAGTTCTATTTTGTTTTTACCAGTATGCTTTTAAATGGTGAACGTGCTGTTTTGTTATCTAAACTAGGTCAGCATGTTATTTTAGCTACAGAGTTGTAACATGCAGCATCGCTGTAAATAGTCGAGGTATTTGGCAACATAAAGTTTCATTACAGATTTGCTTTTCTCTCAAAATAGTTTAAAGTAACATAGAGGCGATTGTGAAATAGTCTTACTAATTGAGTCCTTGTAGCTTATAAATTACTTATAATCTTTGGCATATACTTTTTTTCTGCAAAATTTTCATCAAGCAGTATAAGAAGACAGTGATGCAGAAATGCACGTGGAGTAAAATAGCATTTGGACTGAGAAGTCAGTAGGACCCCAATCTCCCTTTATCGGAGCATGCATTCATAGCAGAAAGCTGTCCTTTAATCTCTGGGCAGAGCTTATTCTAGCCTAGAGCTGTGCTTGGCAGGGTTGTTGTCTGAATGTGTTTGGTTGTTAGGTAGGAGAGGGGCGTGCTGGATGAACGTGAGAGTCAGCAAGTGACTCAGCCTGGCTCCACTGATTTGCAGGCAGCCTTTTTTGTTTGAAGCACACGCATGAAAACGGAGCAGAGAATGCCCCCCACTGCAGAAGTATGATTTTTTGCGAAGGCTTTTGGAAGAAGGAGATCTCTAAATACAAGTGTTTTTCGTTGAAGGCTTTATGCTTCTTGTCCTAATTTGACCTTTGAGGGGACTGGTGACAGCTGCTCCTGACACGCAGTGTCCTGACTAGTGGGAGCTGTTGTTTTGACGGGTCTCAGTGCCGCTAGCAGAGATGCCACTCCAGACATTCCACATAGAACAATTTACATGAGAAGCAGCACAGTTTTGTCTTGCATTTGCTGTGTGGACCAGGAGCCTGGGGTTTGCAGCTCTCTGTCGTGAACTCATTTGTTTTTCATTTCATAACATAAATCTAGACTACTCTTTCAAAATGAGCGTGTCTCACACTGGCTCCTTTGGCCCACAGAGTGTGATTTTTAACATTTATAACAGCCTTTGTGACTGCTTCCTGGGCTGCAGGAGGTGATTCTTGCTCATTTTGGGTTATCTCGTTTAACATAGCAGCCCCCTTAATCTGCTCTTCACAGCAAAACTGGGCATAAGGACCCATCCTTCGGGTAACTTGCATGTCAGAAATGTTTGGATCAGGAATTGTCTCCTCACGTATTTCAACATACAGCAAAAGGAGACTTTGATAGTTGGTTTCCTTATGCTGGCATTTGAAAAGCAGATGTCTTTTAAGAAATTCAAAGTAGTCTCACTTAATTGCTTTCTATAAGAATCTTAGTAGAATTGTTACTAGTTTGATTTGTGAATAGTTCGGTCAATGACTCTTTAATGTGTTTAAAAAATAAAAATGTGTTGTCCTGGTCTACCCTTTAGGAATTAGAATTGGTGGAGGATGTCTGGAGAGGGGAAGCACAGGACCTTCTTACCCAAATTGCACAGCTGCAGGAGGAGAATAAACAACTGATGACAAACTTGTCTCACAAAGACATTAATTTCACAGAAGAGGAATTTCAGAAGCATGAAGGCAAGTTTGATAGTTCAAATTCAGTACTTGCTTTTGTTATAAAAAGCAATACTTTTGACTGGATGTTCTGGCTTTGTTCCTATAGATTAATGCACGTCTGGGGTTTGCAAGGGGATGGGGTGGGTTTTTCTTCATCTGCATAGAAAATCTCATAAAACAGAAGGACACTGCATGATAAGAGGCGGAGGCAGGAGGTAAAGAAAATCCTGAACAGCTTTTTGTTTGGCTAAGAAGCATCTTTGAAAGTAAAGTGTAGCTTCACTTTTTGATCTATCATTTTAGTTCAGATTTTGAAAAAAAACCATTCTGAAGCACTCCTTATGTTTTCTAATAGAAGCAGAATAATCCAGAAATGTTTATTTCAGACCATTATGCACAAAAATAACTGCAGCTGTTGGTCTCTTCAGGGTAACTGCTTGAAATACAGCAAATTGAGATTTCTTTGAATTATATCAGTCTGCCACATGGAGATACTCAGGAGACTATCATGATATTCTTCTAGAATAGGAGGCTGATTTCACTGGTCTTACCCGACTTGAGGGTTCTCTCACTTATTTGGGACCTACAGCCAATAACTGAAAAGATTTATAATCCAGGGAGTGGGTGAATTCTGAAGAGCTGAAAAAAACCAATTTGTGGGCAACGTCTTTCTTGAGGTAGAACAAAGTTCAAGGCATAAAATTCCGACTTGCAAATACAGATAGATTTCACTGCAGCAACTGAAACACTTGCTGCTCTCAGCTCTCAACCCACAGCTCTGCAATAGCTCTTTCCCAAGGGCATGGGGAGATGAGCAGGTGTCTCCACAGTTCATAGCACTTCA
The DNA here is from genome assembly GCA_033558105.1 of Coccyzus lansbergi. Taxonomy (NCBI): domain Eukaryota; kingdom Metazoa; phylum Chordata; class Aves; order Cuculiformes; family Coccyzidae; genus Coccyzus; species Coccyzus lansbergi. The sequence goes on from JAUMJK010002631.1 coordinate 5,373, forward strand.
TTTGAACCTCCTAGAGACTGAGTCCATTTCATAAAATCATCAAATTATAGAATAGTTTGGGTTGGAAGGGACCTTAATGATAATCTAGTTCAAATGCCCCTGCCATGGGCAGGGACACATCCCCCTGGATCAGGCTGCCCAAAGCCGCATCCAATCTGGCCTTGAACATCTCCAAGGATGGGGCAGCCACAGCTTCCCTGGGCAACTTGTTACCACCCTCTTCCTTATGTCTAGTCTAAATCTGCCCCTCTCCAGTTTATACGCATTGCCCCATGTCCGTTCACTACAAGCCTTTGTGAACAGCCCGTCCCCAACTTTCTTGTAGGTGCTTCAGGTTCTGGAAGTTCACTGTAAAGTCTTCTTGGAGCCTTCTCTTCTCCAGGCTGAACAACCCCGATTCTCTCAGCCTGTCCTCGTACGGGAGGTGCTCCAGCCCTCGCATCATTCTTGTAGCCTCCTCTGGACCTGTTCCAACAGGTCCATCACTTTATTAAGTTGGAGATTCCAGAACTGGTCACAATACTCCAGGTGAGGTCTCACAAGAGAGGAATAGAGGGGCAGAATCAATTCCCTCAACTTGCTGGTCACATTTCTCTTGATGCAGGCCAGGACACGATTGGCCTTCTGGTCTGCAAGCGCACACTGCTGGCTCATGTGGAGCTTCCCGTCAATCAGCATCTCCAAGTCTTTCTTGGCAGGGCTGCTCTCAATCATGTCATTCCCGAGTCCTGTATTGAAATCGGGGCTTGGCCCGACCCAGGTGTAGGACCTTGCACTTGACCTTGTTGAACCTCATGAGGTTCACACAGCCCCACTTCTCCAGCCTGTCCAGATCCCTCTGGATGACATCCCATCCTTCTGGTGTGGCAGCTGCACCACTCGGCCCTGTGTCATCTGCAAACTTGCTGAGGGTGCACTCAATCTCACTGTCTATATCCTTGATGAAGACATTAAACAGCACTGGTCCCAGTACAGACCCCTGAGGGACACCACTTGTCACAGATCTCCATCTGGACTTCAAGCCATTGTCCACTACTCTCTGAATACAACCATCCAACTAGTTTCTTATCCACCAAACAGTCCACCCATCAGATCCACGTCTCTCCAATTTAGAGAGAGGGATATTGTGGGAGACTGTGTCAAAGGCTTTACAGAAGTGCAGATAGATCACATCCATTGTTTTCCCCATGTTCCCTGCTGTGGTTACCCCATCACAGAAAGCCACTAGTTTGGCCATACTGGAAGTATAGCCAAAAAAAAAAAAAAAAAAAACTAGTTTGCCCCTGGTGAAGCCGTGCTGGCTGCCATTAATCACCTCCCCATCATCCAAGTGCTTTAGCAGAGCTGCTTGGAGGATCTGTTCCATGATCTTCCCTTGCACAGAGGTGAGGCTGACAGGTCAGTAGTTCCCCAAGTCGTCTTTTCTACCCTTTTTAAAAATGGGGACAATGTTACCCTCCTTCCAGGCACCAGACACTTCTCCTGACTGCCATGACTTTTCAAATATCACAGTGAGTGGCTTCACAACCACATGAGCCAATTCCCTCAGGACTCTGGGATGCATCTCATCAGGTCCCATAGACTTATATATATTCAGGTTCCTGAGGTGGTCACAGACCTGATCCTTCTCTATAGGGGGAGGGGGTTTACCCCCCTGGTCGCCATCTTGTTGTCCCGTAACTCAGGAGAGGTGAGGAGAGTGGTTGTCAGTGAAGACTGAGACAAAAAATTTGTTAAGTAGTACCTCAGCCTTCTCCTTTTCTGTTGATACAAGGTTGACATTTTCAACTATCAATGAGGATAAGTTCTCTTTAACCTTCCTCTTCTGACTGATGTACCTGTAGAAGCCCTTCTTGTTGGTCCTCACTTCCCTTGCAAGTTCAGCTCCAACTGCACTGCAGCCTTTTTGACCTCATCCCTACACAACCAGGCAATGTCCCTGTACGCTTCCCATGCTCTCTGTCCCTGCTTGCACTGCCTGTGCAGTTCCCTCTTCTTGAGTTTGACTATCAGGTTTCAACTCAGCCATGGTGGTCTCTTTCCTTTCCTGCCTGATTTCCTACACATGAGGACTAAGCGCTCTTGTGCCTCGTGGAAAGCATCCTTAAATATTTGCCAGCTCTGTTATGTTCCCTCGTCCCCAAACACCATGTCCCAGGGGGTCCTACTAAGTAAATCCTTGAAGAGCTGGAAGTCTACTTTCCTGAAATCTAGGGTCCTGACTATACTCCTCACTTGCCCTGTATTCCTCCAGACCTTGAATTCCACCAGTGCATGATCACTGCAGCCCAGGCTGCCTCCAACCCTAATGTCACTGATGAGCTCACTTGTATTAGTGACCATCGGGTCCAGTACTGCACCCCCTTAGGTCAGGGCCTCTATTAGCTGGGTTAAGAAATTATCTTCAAGCTGTCCAGAAAGTCTCCTGGATTGCCTACAGCTGTTGTGCCACTTTTCCAGCATGTGTCAGGGTAGAGCGTGAAGCCTCCTGTAGCTGGAGGAAGAAGGCTTCAGCAGTTGACTCTCCTTGATCAGGTGGCCTGTAGTATACACCAACCACAAGGTTCCTGTAGGTTCCTTGGTCTTTTTATTCTGATCCACAAGCTTTCAACCTGCTCGCAGCTACTCTTCAATGACAGCTTTTCATGTTCTGTCCCTTTCCTGACACAGAAGGCAGTGCCTCCACCCCTCCTTCCCAGTCTGTACCTTCTGAACAGCCTGTTTCTATCAATAGCCACACTCCAGTCATGGTATTCATCCTACCAAGTTTCAGTGATGGCAGCTAGATCATAGCTTTCTAGCAGCATGGTAGCTTCCAGCTCCTCCTGTTTGTTGCCCAAGCTTCGTGCATTTGTACAGAGGCCCTTCAGCTGGGTTGCCGTTCACATTGCCTTCTTAGTGGACCCTTTATTACCTATAAGGTGTTTTGGAGAAGTTTACTCCCCGATACCTACTACCTCAGGAGTATCATCTCCACAGGACTTTGGCTGTGCCCTGGCAGCCCCAGCACAGCCCTGGACAGCCTGTGGAAGGTCCATACCCAGCACCTCATCCCTCCAACCACTGTCTGTCCTCCCACTGCTTGTCATAGGCTAGCCTGTTATTATCCCCCTCCCCTTTCACATCTAGTTTAAAGCCCTATCTGTGATCTCCTGATACTTTCCTGAGGTTTAAACTGAGGAGTTAAAAAAAAACAAAGGCCGTGCAGCTTTGGGAATGTCACAGCCTTTAGCTGAGGTGGGGTGGACTCTGAGTGGCCACAGCATTTTTCCAGCAGCAAAACCTGACTGTGATGGTGAGTCTGTCTGCAAGTGGGTGGCTTTCTGAACTATTTGTACACGGACAAGATACTGTTGCTTCTTCAAGCCCCAGCTTTGCTTTGTGATTATCAGTGGAGTCCTGGCTCCCTCAAACGCTGACGTCCTGTGTAGTGGGCAAAGTCACTGCCACTCTGAAAACCAGACCATGAGCTGAGCCACTGCAGCTCCCCAGTGAAGTATTAGGAACACAGGGATGTCCTTTTCCAGACAGTGAAGGTTGGGATTAAATGGCAGCTTCCTATAGGTGGGTGGAACTCCATCCAACACTGTCAAAGTTGCACTGCTTCCTCCCAGAGGCCAGATACTGTTCACCTGCCCTGGGGAGGAGTACAATGAAATCTTCAAAAAGTGAAGCTGGTTGCACCTCTCAAGAACACTTCCCATTCAGGATTCAATTAATGACATAGAAGTAGCTCAATGTCACCCTTATGAACTCCATGCAAAATTTCAGGATGGCAGTGAACCCTTATGGACCTTGAAGACTATGACATCATGTTACAAAGAAACGACTTACCCTTTGTTTTCTCTCTTTTTTTTTTTTTAATTTTTTTTTTATTTCCTTCTATCAGCAGGTATCTAGCTCACTGCAACTCATGTGCTATTTAAATATAGCCATACTCTTCTCATTCAGCTGGCCAAGCAAATGCCAGGCATGCTTTTCATGTTATTTTTACTGTGTCTGCCCAAATATAATAACGCAAACAAACTCCATAAACCCATTCAGAGACCAGATTCTGCAGTCACTAATATTCTTTGGCTAAAGTCATCAGCTTAATTGAAATCACATTAATTTATAGCAATCCCATTTTATTATTAGCACCTTTTATATCAAACTCAACTGTTTTCCTTTTAGGAAGTTTTGTCATTAATGATGAAGGATAGGTTTTTCTCAACTGACTTGTTTGGGTAGTGTCAAAAAGTAGTCATGCTGCTTTTTTTTTTCAGTCTCCATCATTTGATTGGATACATACAGAATCTCTGGAGGAAAGTTTTCAAGGGAAATGCCCTGCCAGCTGTACTGACTTTGACTGGACTCCAGTTGCTGTATGATTTAGTATTGTGGTCATGTCTCCCCTTAGCGCTAGCCCCTGGGATTAACAGCTTGCTGCTTGTTCACCAGGCAGCTAAAGGAGTTATTTTTAGCACAGGCAACAGAGACCTGTGTTTCGGATATACAACACTTTGAGATTCAATACTCACCAATTAATAGTCACATCAGAGTTCACAGGGTCTCCCTTTAACGTAATGGAGGTGTTTCTAAGAGGCAGATGAAATCCTACCTAAACAGGAGTGTTTTGCACAGAGGGCATCTGCCAAGAGGCTGAGCAGACCAGGGTTAGTATGAAAGGAGGTGGCAGAATACAAAACACACTGGAGGTGTTGAACAAGAGTCTGCAACAGTTAATGCTGCTGCTTCCAAGATCACACTGAGCACTATGGATGGTGCTGACTGATAGTAATATCCTAATAATATAACACGAGAAAACTTGACCCATCCTGTGTCAAATGCGACCAGCAAGCTGCTCTCCCGCTGCAGCGAGGGCAGCTGCTGTCTCAGCTTGGCTGTGGTAACAAAAAGACAAGCAGCAAGGTGTCAGCAGTGGTGTGAACCTCTGTGCTAGGCTGCTGAGGAACCTGCAATTCCCTTTTAAACATCAAAGCAAACTTTTAAGCGCTTGGGTAGTGGTGTAGTGCTGCAGGCCCTGACTGGTGCCTTGGCCTGTTGTGACAGCAGTTGTATAAACAACAGCAAATGGTTAAAAAAAGTCCCTAAACATAAAAGATGCTTTTTTTTTTTTATTTTATTTTTCCTTTTTTTTTTACCCAGCTGCTTTCCTTTCTCGCTTGAACAATGCTATGACCACAGCAATCCACAGGAAGCTGCTCATAGGATGTGCTTAGGGAAGCCGGCTGGGTGTGTTCAGATCTTGCAGATTGTAGAATCTGAATCATTTAGAGATAATTACTTCAAGTTTAGGTCACTTAGTGATTTCCCACTCCTCTTCCTCAGTGCCTGAGGAAATGGAAGGCATGACTGTTTCACAAACACTTCCCACCTTTTCTTTCCTCTTCTCTTGCAATGAAAATGATAATGTTGTGACCTGTGTGCACAATTGAAGTCTTTTATGTTCACTGTTAGGGAGAAAAATGAGCATAGTGGGAGGAAAAGCAATCAGCACTGAAATGGTACTAAATTCTTTATGTAGCAGCTGCTATATAGAGGTCTCAGAGCATCTCACAAGTTCTAATGAACGTCGTTGCCTTCACTGTCCCTACCTCCTACTGGGGTGAAGTCGCCAGTCTGAAGTTTTACTGTAGTCTCTCTGTACTTCAAGGTAAAGGTTTGTTTTAAAATACAGCTGATGTTTTAGATCACAGCCCTGAGACTTCCTACAGGGGGTGCATCCAGGAGCCTGGTGTGGGATTTGTGGATGCAGTGGCGTATAAGAACTGTGTTGCAATAGAAAAGTGTGGGTCATTTACAAGAGATAAGTAGCAGTATGTGTCAGTGTCTGCTTCTCCTTCTTGGTGGATATGTGAAGAATTAAAATTATCCTGTGAAGCACTAGAACCTAGAGCAGAGAGATAATGAGGACCAGGGCCCAGAGCAGGCAAACTTACCACAGAATTAAATAAGATGAGAATGTAATATTAGAATGCAAACACCGTGTCACTCAGCTCTTTTCTGGGGTTTAACAGAAACAAGTCTTCTGAACCAAATTCCTGGCCAGCCATGGTCACTAATTCTGTTGCCAGCAGAGCGGTGCCCTGCTCTCTGCTGTACCAGTGGATGTGTGATGTGTATCCAGCACATTCTTGATGTATCCAAAAAGAAGTGGCTTTCCAGCCACCCCAGCAGGGTGAGTGAATTATCACCATTTGCAGTCCGTAGATAGAGGAAGCTGAGGACCCATGTAACTGGATACTTTGCCAAAGGTAATAGAACTAGGCAGCCATAGACCCTGGATTTGAACTCCTACTTGGACTGGACTTCATCTAGAGCAGCTGCAGGCTGCCCCAGTCCCAGTCTTTCATCTTCAAGCCATCCTATGGAATGTGATGCAACATGATTTGATGTGACAGTTTAGGACCATCAAGCCTCGTGTCTGTGTGCAGTTATCAGGAACAGTCAGTGTAGTAGATTTGTCTTCTCACTGACCTAAATCATCTGGTATGTGTTAGCTCTGAAGAACCTGTCACTGCAGTGCTAGGAGTTCTTGATTATCTCTGTAATGGCAAATAGTGGAAGAATGCTTCCTGGTTTCTGATTTATGACATTAGTCAGATTTCAGGTTAATCTAATCCTTTGTTTATTTTCAAACACGATCCAACACAATGTTGGATTCTTGGCAGTGTTCCAAACATCTTTCAGAAGTGAAATGCCATGTAAGATTTTTCTCTGAAGTACAGTTATTCTAAATATGGAATGTCAAACAATAGGATGGGGGAAAGGTAGCAAAACATCAGGAGAAAATGTGTGACTAATTTTCTGATCTAGATCCAGGGTGGAGGTACCTTGTGAAGGTCCTGCTTCACCTCCCTTTCACCCAGCACAAAACTGGGTTTCAGCATAGAATCATTCTAGCCCTGTGCACCTCAGCTGGCTTGGATCTAAGTGCAGTCTGCAATCGTGACCTCTTGTTTAGATCATGCTGAGGATCCAGAGCATCTTCTTCACAATTTTCACAGGGTCTTGGGTAGCTGGTTCTACAGATTATCAGGCAGATAAAGAAGCTCCCTGGGGCACAGTACAAACACTGATGTAGAACTACCACCAAGGCAGAAAGATGTATCAGTGTCCCTTCACTGTTATTAGGAGTTTCTGTGCTTTATAGAGTGGATTGTGTCATCTATGTTCTCTGTTAGCCTTGAAATAATCTTTAAAGCATCTTCCAACAGCTTCTCTGTAATACTACTAGCAGGCAACTTCCAGAATCTTTACCTGATTATTACTTACTGGTTTTGTTCTCAGTCTCAGCAGTTCCTGATTATCCTTAGTTTGTTTTCTGTTTTCCTTTTTTAACCAGGAATGTCAGAGAGAGAGCGGCAAGTCATGAAGAAGCTGAAGGAAGTGGTAGATAAACAGAGAGATGAAATCAGAGCAAAGGACCGGGAACTTGGACTTAAGAATGAAGATGTAGAGGCTGTAAGTGGCTCTTTGTCATCCTATTTCTCTTCTTTCTCACCTATACTTCCATAGCCTGGTCTCAAGTTTTTTTTTTTTGAGCGTAGAATTTGTGAGCGATGCCAGATCATTAGCCCAGAAACTGAAGCGCCTGGCATAACTGTGGAGTGCCCACAAGTATTAGGCAGCCTTCAGTGCAGACACACATCCTCTGCTGTGTTCAGAAGGACTAGGCACACTTGAAATGTGACTGGGATCCAATGTAGCAAGAAAGGAAGATAGAGGTGGGAGAGGTTGTTTTCTTTGTCTCCTTAAAGACCTGATACCTCTCGCCCTTCATGGGAACAGGATGGGTAACTTTCTCTGGCTTCTTGAGAGTTTGGCAGCAGAGACTTCAATGTGCTCCTGCTCCAGGGGTTTACCTCTGTGCCCAGGAAGGGGCTGGAGCCCAGCTCAGGTCGCTTTTGCCAGCAGTGAGCAGAAGGTCGCTGAAAGGATGAGTGGCCCTGGGGACGCAGTGCCAGAGATCCTGATTTAGACTTAGATGAGTCACAGACTCTGCTGTGACTCTGGGAATCGGATGATGTCTTGGTTCTTTCTGTGTCAGGAGGAATGACCTCCTTACCCATATTTTGCTTCCCATACTCATGCTGCCTCATCTCCTCAGGCCATGGGACTTTTCTAATGCTAGTAAGGGCTCAGCCTAGATCTCTGCTTTCCCCAAGTGCCTCTGGCAGATGCTGTGGCCTTTCAAGTTGGTGCTGTTCGTGCAATACACAGCAGAACAAATCTTTCCTTATGAGAGAGCCTAAGAGCTCTGTGCAAAGTACTTATTATATAAATTGAATGCTAAGGATTCCTCTGTCTTGTCTTTCTCTCTTCTGCTCTGGGTTAAGATTTGATGCAGAATCCCATAAGCCACTCTGTCCTTGAACTTTGCTTTTTTGAAACATAGTATCAGGAGTGAGGGCTTTAGCTGGAGAATTCCATGTGGTAGGGGAGACATGCTGCTTTACTCTAGAAATCAATTAAAATCTGGTGACTGCAAGAGTACTAGATAATTAGACATTAAAAAACTAATCAGGGGATAAGGAAGGGGGAGAATTTTCCAGATTAAATTCAACAGGAACCAACTGCTTTTTCTTTAACATGGTGTTTGGGACTTGGCCATCATGGCAGAATGGATGCTGACCTACTGCATTAATGTTTTGCAGCTTCAGCAGCAGCAGAACAGGTTAATGAAAATTAATCATGACCTGCGGCACCGGATCACCGTGGTGGAGGCTCAGGGGAAGGCGCTGATTGAGCAGAAGGTGGAGTTAGAAGCATACCTGCAAACCAAGGAGCAGGAGATGGGCAACCTGCGAGCAGAGCTGGGGAAACTGAGAGAAAAACTGCAGGGTGAGGACAGCCAAGAGGGAGAGGAAGTAAAGGTAAGAGGCATTTTAGGTCACAGCCTTTTCAAAAGCTTTGGACTTCATACCAAGTACCTCTTCTTTGGACAAATGTGATTGATACATAGCAATGGTGGGACTTGAGGACAGCATCTCATTTTCAAATGTGAATTACAGAAAGTAACGTTGCTCATAGCCCTATGACAGGAAAGGCCCTGAAAGGTTGAATGATGACTCAGTGGAACAGACTCCTCCTTCCTAAAGGAAAGGATAAGTCATACATAAAGTGGAGCAGCAGCAGAAGTTTGCAGTGGGCACTGGAGAATGGCTCTGCTGTAACACCTGGCTACCCATCCTGTGTCCTAGCAATTATAACCTATGGGTCGTGTGCTAGACTGCAGAATTTGCCAGATACGAGAAGAAATCACAGATTCAAAGAGTGTGTGCTGTTAAGAATATGGGGAGGCGATACAAGTTCTCTGGAGTTTGTATTGGAGGCATGTGGTGTTTTGGTAATGCTGTATTGGTATGTTGAGGCTCTGGAGTGAGTCCAGGGGAGAGCAACAAAGCTGGTGAAGGGGCTGGAGAACAGGCCTTATGAGGAATGGCGGAGAGAGCTGGGGATGTTTATCCTGGAGAAGAGGAGGCTGAGGGGAGACCTCATTGCTCTCCCCAGCTACCTGAAAGGAGGTTGTAGAGAGGAGGGAGCTGGGCTCTTCTCCCAAGGGACAGGGGACAGGACGAGAAGGAATGGCCTCAAGCTCCACCAGGGGAGGTTAAGGGTGAACACTAGGAAAAAAATTTTCACAGAAAGGGTCATTGGGCAGTGGCAGAGGCTGCACAGGGAGGGGGTTAAGTCACCTTTCCTGGAGGGATTTAAGGGACGGGTGGACAAGGTGCTGAGGGACACATTAGTGTTTGATAGGAATGGTTGGTCTCGATGATCTGGAGGGTCTTTTCCAACCTGATTGTTCTATGATTCTATGATTAATTTTTTTTGTACACATCAGTCCCTTCCCCTGAAGGAAATCAAACTGATACCATTCCAGTCTGCCTCTTCTGAAAGATAAAGGGCTGACAGGTATCTAAAGCCTTGCCAGGTATGCAAATACACAAGCCCTAAGGGGTCCCAACTGTGCAATATACTGTGATGGTGATGTCACGTGAACCACAGTAGGAAAGAAACTGTGTCAGAGGGGCATCCAGAGGCAACAGAACCCCCAACGCTTGGCCCTTGCAGTGCTTATGGTGCTTTTGATCTGTTAGGATTAAGCCGGTCTTTTACTACCAAATCAACATATGAATATTTGAAGACATCTTTTAGAGGAACCAGCTTTGTCCTTACTTCTACTTTTGATACCTATTAGAATTTGTGCAGTGTGATGTTCCTAGCACAAATGTTCAGGAGAAGCAAATGCTACTGCTTGCATACTCAATACTTGCAGGAACAGGCAAAGCAATAATCTGCCAGTTGAACTGGTGCTGAGATCAGAGCAGTAGGAATGCCAGCTTGAGGGGAGCTTCCCGAGAAAAAGAGGCATCTCTGATCTCTTGTATCCCTTTGTCCTCTTCCTGGTTCATGTTATTTTAGTTTGTGCTACTTTTGTCTTACTAAAGCAAATGTGCTGTATTTCCCTTTCCTAATAAGCTCTGAGAAGACTACAAAGTGAAAGAAGGGGTATCCTGATATGAAAGGACTTAGAGGAGCACTGTCACGTGGAGCTGTTTGGCTAGATGTGTCGGTAGGAGCTCAAGTACCAAGTGGCATTGTAAATGCCTGATAGGTTGCATCAGGGAGTGAAATGTCCAATTCACTTGTAGCAGGCAGGAATATACATCAAGAAGCAGAGGCAAAGGCTGATGGGGTGCCTCAGCCCCCCCCGGGATGTGACGGGCAGTGTTGTGTTAACATGGCACTGCTGAATGGGGCGAGTACTGTATTAATACAGAAAAGAATGATTTCATTGCTGTTAATTCAGCCAGGACACCCAGCTTTGTAAATGGGGTTGTAGAGCTTGGGCCTGGAGCCAGTGGGAGTGAAAGTGTCTTCAATCTCTGGAGAGAAAGGGCACATTCTTTACCTCTCTCTAACTCATCAGTTTTGTGGCAATGGTGCCTCTTCTAATTAGAGCCGTTCCCCGCTCCCTCTGCCAGGATGATGGTTAGGCAGGAATTGCAGTGGCAAGCAGAAAGCTAGAATAGCTGCATGCTCTGGAGTGGACATCGCTTGTTGGCTTCAGGCAGAAATGTTTGTGTAGCCTACAGGCTGCTCAGTCTTTACTGAGTTGAGCAGAACCAAGCAAAAACAGCTTATCTGGGCAAAGGTGTCGGGCACGTATACAACCAAAAGAAGAGGCATCAGCTCAGGCTCTAATCTCTCTAGGGTGAAGAAGAGGAAAATTATTTGGGTAATTTCCTTTGAACCTCTTGTTAGGTTGCTTCAATCTTTATTGTAGGCTGTGTAAAGAAATGCGTTTCAATGAACAGGGTGGATCCCAATAAGTGGGCAAGCAAGCATTGCTCTGCTGCTTTGGCTTTGCAGGACAAAGACTGCAGTCCCTGCTGCAGGAATTGATACTGCACCAACCTCAGCCCAGCCCAGCCAAGTTTAACCTGGAATCAGATATCAGTAGGTAGCAAAACTCTTTCACAGCTCAAAAGAGGGAAGGATCGGGCTTACAAAAAATGGACTCTGTTTAAGAATTTCAGTACTTAGCTGCTCAAATTCCAGGCCATATCCCAGCAAGGCATCAGTGCAATGCAGGAGCTCTGTGATTCTGATCTCTGCATCCTACTGGAAGGGCAGGTGGCTGACCTGGCTGCTGTCATCTCTGATTTTGTGTACTGGACTCCAGTCAGTCCTTGCAAAAAGCATCACATTTCAAATGTACTTTGCTGTAACAGTGTGCCCTGCTTACATTGGTATTGTTGGAAATCCTGCAGACCTCTAAAGGCTTCTAGCTGCTTTTCAGCATCTTGATTCTAAGTGCCCTTCCCGGAAACTTTTGGTTTCTCATGAACTGGTCCTGAGCAGCCGCTGAGTGGAACAACAGCAGAGGACCTGAATGATGGTCTGTGAGCTCTCTTTGCACACACCACATTGTCAGAAGTAGTTGGAGCCAAATAGTTCTGTGTAGGTCCTGGGTGACTGGAAATGGCCCTGCAGGACCGGGAATCCAACCATGTTCCCAGACTGCAAGTGCTGGCTTGTTGGGAGCCACAGAAACTGGGTGGGGAGAGAGAATTTCCTCCAAGCTTCCAGTGAACTCTTCTTAGAGGAAACAAAGAGACAAGGGTAGGAATGTATAAATGCCTTATCTCATCTGCAGTTTTCTTCCACTTTGCAGTGGTGCTTACCCCAATCCTGCTTTTTTAAAAAAGGCATTAAGGACATATAAATTTAAATCCCCACTTAATATATTTACATCCAAAGGAGCTTTCTCTTTGTGGGAAGATCTTTGCTATGCAGTTTTTCAGTGTTTATGTGGAAGGCTGATGTTTGATTACCACATTTGTTAAAAGTAAACTTAAACTTGACTTGTTTATCAAACTTGACCTGTTTATCAAAATTTGGACTTTCTGGCAGTGTGGATACCACAGGAATTTCTCCACAAGAAAACTCACCTCTGAGGTGGCTCGGGTTGGACTCTGTTTTCAGGCCTGCTGGAAAAAAATGGTGTTTGTTTGCTGTGAAAGATTGCTGTGAGCACAAGGCTATGGCTGTAGGTCACAACACTTAGGTCTTCCTTGTTTGCAAGCTTCCTCCAAACACCAGGTGAAGAGAGGTGAAATAGAGCTCAGAGCCTGCCTGGTCTCAAGAGCCTGTGCACAGGAGAGAGCAAAGAGATCACATCACTGAACTGTTCTTGCTGACTGTCTGTAACATGGAAAATAAATTCCTTCTACATTTTTGTCCTCTTAAAACTGCTGTGTTTCTCTTCAAAGAGGATTTAATAGTGCTGAAAGGAAGACGTGTGGAAGTAGACCGATAAATACTTTAGACTTCTCAGATGTATGCTCACATGGTGATTTTACAGCCCGTGTTTCACTTCCTAGGCAGAACCAAACAATGATGACTGCCTCTCAGAGTCAGAAAAGATGGCATTGGACTTAAAAGATCCGAATCGTCCAAGATTCACCTTGCAGGAACTCCGGGATGTCCTTCATGAGAGGAATGAATTGAAATCTAAAGTGTTTTTACTTCAAGAGGAACTTTTGTATTACAAAAGGTAGGTTAGATTGCCTCTCCTGTTGCATGCCGTACACAGAGAAGCTGTAGGGCAGGTGTAGAAGCAATAAATGTGGTGTTAAATTGTCCAGCGAGTTTTTATTTTGGCAAAGGCTTAAAGTAGAGATGGTAAGCATGTGGCTTTAGTTTGAATCTGGTTCTTCAAAATCAGGAAAAATCCATATCCTTCCCTAACTCCTAGGTTTGCCCAGAATCTTAGAAAGATTATAAACATTTAGTACTTTTGAACTTGAAACATGAGGATGAGAGGGGATCTAAAAATTCCAGACATTTATTCAACGCATTCCTCTTCTTCCTTGTCCAAACGGGGAGAAAATACTGAAAGGAGACTCAGTTCCAGGTGCCGTTCCTTTGTCAGCAACTTTGTCCTGTTGGTTTCAGTGAGCTTTGAACAGATCTTTTTGCATTTCTTCATCAACAGCAACCTTCGATTGCATTTTAGAACTGAAAGTGCTTCCATGGCTTGGGAGGGGAACATTAATTATCTTTTCTTTTTTTCAAGTGAGGAAACAGAAGAAGAAACTAGAGCCCCTCAACCTCCACCTGTAATTCAACCAAAACCCTCAACGCAGCCTGAATCTGGAATCAAACGACTGTAAGTAGTGTATTTTCTAAGGATACTGGATATAGCCTGCAAATACTAAATGTTTCTTATGGTTGGGACAATTTTAAAGAATTTAAAAGTTAAGTACATCCCTAATGAATTTGTGAGAGACACTGAAGAGTGTTTGACAGGTATCGCGACACAGCAGCAAAACTTTGCCTGGTTCCATGATCATCTTCTACTCTCAGATCATTCCCTGTGGTATCTCATGCTCCCGGTGTGCAGAGACCAGCAGGGAGTCCAACAGAACTCACTGTTTATGGGCCAGCCTGGTGTGGCCAAGAAACCCACTCTGGTTTTCATGTTTCCCATTCAGGCAAACCAAAAAAGTGTGTGTTTCAGTCTTTTATTATAGCCTGTATGAGCAGATGAGGTCTTAAATAAAGGCACCTGATCTTCCTAGAGAATTTTTTATGTCTGAGCCACACGGTCATGCTCCAGAGGGAGGTGCTAGAATGTCAGAGCACCACTCTGCCTGTCCTGTGTGTGCAAAACTGAATCAGGGCCACATCTCAGTGTGCAGAGACTGTAGGAACGATGCTCCTATTCAAGTTCAAGACCCAGTTACTCAACACACAGATCCTAAGGTGGTGGATTGTCAGCAACTGCTGGCCTTCCAGTCCCGCTCAGAAGACCATAAAGAGCATTGTTGAGTAAAACCAGTTTCAGACCTGTAGCAGCTCTGCCTGCAGAGCAAGGTTTCCCCATAGCCTTGTTGTGTTGACCTAAGGTTTTGGACCCCAACTTGCACAATGTGCATAGCACAAACACCTTTTGTTTGCTTAACAAATTCACTGGAGAAGATGCTAGAGCTTTCTTGGCTATAAAGAGCCCCACCTTCTTTTGGTGAAGTAGTTCATGTTACTGTCTGAAACCTAAGCTTACTGTCAGAGGTGTGTGTTTACTGGTACACCATTTAATTATAAACCAAAATGTTGGCCAATCCATTTGTCTTTTGAAACTCCCTTTTTGCACATTTATTTATTCCAAATTGTGTCCTGTAACTGTATAGTAAGTCTGGATTTTTGTGATTCTGGAGGCTTAACTTCTTTAACTGCATATATTATCTTGGAAGAGTTATTTGTTTCCACATAAAAAGCTCTTCTGTCCTGTCCCACATGCCCAAAACCTTCACTCCTTGTTTAATCATAGCAGCAGCAGCCCTGTGAGAGAAAGCTCCATGGGAAGATCTGGGATACAAAACACCATAAAGTCAGGAGGGCATTTTTGATTATTTTTAGTAGATTCCAGCTTCTGTCTGTGCTGCTCTGTTTGCTGAGAACCCTTCCTCTCGCATGACTAGAAAACACACCTTGAGTTTGGACTTAAGTTTTCTTTCTGCAATAATACTCTGTCTCACAAAATCTCTTCTTTTAAATCCATTTTAGTACTTTTTACAGCTTCTCCTGTTGGAGGGGATGGCAGGTTTCAGCTTACTCAATTTGTGTTGAATGCACTTTCCATGCTTGATTTATGAAGCAAATGAAGCATAGAAATGTAAACACGTTGTAAGACATAGCATTTGCTGATGAGGTTTTGGCTTTGACTCTTCCTTCTGCACACACGCATACGCAAGGCAGGGAGCCATGGCAGGAGGCGCAAAAGTGTTTTCAATTGGTTATCTCAGTGCTTTCTTCCTCTCAATTAATTTATTAGTGGAAGCCTGTTGGGCATCAGACCATTCGGTCGATGCACATTTTCAGGCACCTATCTAATCCTTCTGTTTCTCAGATTTTCTGTTAAATTCGCGTAACTAAAACTGTGCACAGAGAAATAAAATCATGTTGGTTTGGGTCATTTTGGAAGAGGCAAGAGTCTTCTTCTGCCAAACAGTGGAAGCACGTATTGAAACTGCTGTTAAGGTGAAATTACTTTCTTTAGCTGTCACTCTGCTCCCATGTTTCTTTCTGTTCTTTCTTCATTTAGCCATCATATTAAATAAAGGAAGATAAAACCATCTACTTAAGTAACCTGAAGGATGTTAATAATTTTCAGGTTTGGCTTATTCTTGCAGCCTGTCTGAATAGGATTTGTCTGGTGTGGCTTTATTTTCTTGCCTCTCCTCTGTGGTGTTGTCAGCAGTGTACTTGTGGATGGGCTTTAAAAGGACAGGAAATTTCATTTCTGAAAAAACAACGAACCCGAGCGTGGCATCTGCTGTGCCCTGTTGGAACAGGCACCTGCAGCCCTGCCTGCTGCGAGCTGTCCGCAGAGCCCCTCTCCCGGGCCCTAGGGCCGCCTGCGGAGCACACAGGCGTGTACACTCTCCATCTGAAATGAGGAAAACCTGTAATGCTGACATCTGCAGTCAGGATGCCTTTACAAATGACAGCAGGGTTGCTTTCCCCTCCATTTCAGACTTTTCCTCCTGATTAAACAGAAAGCTAGAGTACAAAAGTAGTAGACACTGCCGCTGGCCTCTCAAGAGAAGTTTTATGCTTGCTGGTGTAATGGGCTCTTCTTTTCTTGACCGTGCAGCATCTCAGGGAACAAGACATAGGTAATACGGAGCCTCTGCCATCTAAGATGTGCTCAGGTAGTTCTGTGCTGCATCCCCAGAAAGACAAGAAAACAGAAGTTACGGAAATCAATGCTTTTCACCCCTGGGATTTGCACATTTGGGGTGAACTCTTGAGTTCTGATCTCAGACTGATTTGATTTCTACATTTGTCTCCACCACAGCATATGTCAGAGTTTTGATGACACAATGTAACCTGGGGCCTTCACTGAGGAGGAAAGCACAGGGATTAAAAATGCTCCCCCTGTTTTGAGCAGAAAACACCCCTTTGTTTCCTCTTTGAGCATACGTGCTTGTTTGTCACTGACGTAATGCCTGAAACAGTCATAAATTTTCTTCCTGTTCTTGCAGTCTACAAAAGCCAATGTGTCCGTCTCATTTCTGCCCCATTATGACTGTGCCACAGTGTGTAGAAAGAGAAGTCCTGGCCGCTGCTAATGATAATGTTTGCTTGTTCGTTTGCATTTTTAATCTAAGAATAGCCATTAGAGTGACTGCATTGGGGAGAGCTGTGTCTCTTGTGATTTCAACTTAATCTTTAATTGACATTAGTCCACAGTTCAAAAAAATATTTGGCACAAGGGAGAACCTCTGAGGAGAATCCTTAGGAAAACAGAGGGTGTTCCAGGTACGGCTGGAGGTGTGTCGGTGTGTGGGGCTGGCGGGGCACAGAGCGCCCACCCGGCGTGCTCTCCCAGCCTCTGCGCTGCATGAGTTGGATAATGCAGAGTGAAAGTGCTGAACTCTGACAAAGAAAGTCTTGCTGCTGGCCAGCTGGAAAGCATTTCTGCTAGGGGAGTTGCAAGGTTTCAAATAAGCATTTTGCTGCCTGCAGTTGGCATCTTTCTGCATGTGAAGCAACGCAGGATCTTTGGGAACAGACACATAAGCCCTTTAACCGAGCAGCCTGCATAGGAGTTTATTTCAAGATTTCACCTCTTTTTAACTTGAAGTTATCAACTGTAGCATTTGTAGAATCTTTAACTGTGATGCTGGTCCTGTCTAACCCCGTGTTCCGTGCAAATACCCAGTAGTCACAGCAGTGTCCTGTCCTGTATTTCTTAACACACACCTTCATCCCTCATTTCATGACGTATGTGCCTGTTTGTCTCTTGGGAAGAAAACTGTGCCCTGTGCTCTGCATTGCTAGAGGTGGTGATACCTTGATGAAATCCAACCCAGACTGCAGGCTGCCTCACAACAGAAAAGTGGTATCTTTTAGAAATTCAAAAGCAATTCAAACTATTACAATGCTCCTTCTCCTCAATAAGGGTTTTTCACTGAGGAGAGCTGTCTTGGGTGATGCAGATCCACCTCTCCCTGTAACATGTCCTGTGTGGTACTTCAGAGTAACGCTGTGTATCGTGTTTGCCTCTTTTCTTTTTAATGGAATGGTTTTTCTTTCCCTTGCTGCAGTCTTATCTCTTCTGTGTCTGTACTTTCCTGACCAGGATATTTACAGCCATAATGCCCATGGTAGCAGCTGGATTGATTCCAGACGATCCCACATTGCAGCCAATAAGAAGACTTGTGTCCCTTGTAGGATTTTTTTTTAAATGTTTGGTATCGTGGTTTCCTTTTGCATGATCCTGTGTTAACGTGCACTGCTGGTTGCATTCTCATCGGCTGCCTGTGGGATCACAGCAGTAAAAATGCCAATCAGAATGACCAGTCAGTACGCAGCTCATTGTTGTCCTCCATGCTCACCCTCAAGCACTGACATTTTACCACCTTTTGCCTTAATGTACCTTGCAAAACTGATCGTTACTCCATAAGAAATTGTTGCATTGTGCAGTTTTAACCAGCATCGGTTAATTTTGCTGACTAAGTGTGCCTGTACACAATTCACACTGGTGCTTTTTAAGCAACCCATTCTAATGACTTGTTACATCTCAGTTAGATGAAATGGCTGAGAACGTAATGGCTGATATCTACATTAATTTCCAGTGTAGATTATAGGCTGTTGTTTCCATGTTTTTCTATCTATGAACTGTATATTTTGTTTCTAATTGTGTATTTTGGAATAGTGTTATACACTCTCAATATTCAATTCTGTCATCCTGTTCTTGGCCGTCCCCAGGAGACGTGCTGATCATTTTTAATGCAAAGTCTCGTTGCATCAGAACTGCTGCTTTAACGATCTTCATATTTGCAGCAGCAGCACCGTTAGTAATTCCTTTCCTCTCCACACAGACATGCTTTTCCCAGACATGAGCTTTTTCTAGGCATAATAACAGTTTTCATTGTTTCAGAAGGAATTTAAAAGCCTAACCCTTCTGCTTCGTGTAGAGATTTTACGAACATACTCTTCTCTCACTTCATTTCATGGTAAAATGAAAAATTACTGAACTTGGACTGTTGAAACATATTGCATAAGTACAGCCATGCCCTGTCTCGGTTCAGGGTACCAAACACGCTCTGCAGAAAGCATCAGTGGCCAGACACTTCCTTTATCAGCTGGGATTGGATCTGGCCCTGAAAAGACATAGCATATGTGTGTGAATGTGATGAAGGTCATAGAAAAGTATGAAGCTAATTAATTGCAAAAGACTTATTTTGCTATTAAGGCTGCACGTTTGAATCCAGGAAATGCAAAAGTTCAGGTCCTGCTAGCAATGTTAGTTATCTGCCTGTGCACTTGTGTAGCTTTTTA
The DNA here is from genome assembly GCA_033558105.1 of Coccyzus lansbergi. Lineage (NCBI taxonomy): Eukaryota > Metazoa > Chordata > Aves > Cuculiformes > Coccyzidae > Coccyzus > Coccyzus lansbergi. The sequence goes on from JAUMJK010002631.1 coordinate 24,237, forward strand.
TATCCCTTTCTAGTCAGGAAAAAATATTTCTTAATATTCTTGATATTTTTAATAATTATCATCATGCTTACCTGCACATACAATAGGATATTTTTTCAGGAAAGTTGCCTTAAATTTCATGTGACACTCGAGAACAGCGACCAGAGGTGTCGAAGGCAGAACTCTCGGGTCTACACAAGGCAGCTCGGCCGGCTGGGATCGTGGTGCTGAGGGAGGCCTGAAGGGAGCAGGGGTGGAGGCAGAATGGTGAGGACAGGGGGTGGGGACACAGCACCAGGCTCGTACCCTGACAAACATTCCATTGCCTCCCAAAGCTGAGTTTATATTTGTGGAGTCTCTCACTGTAGAAGCATTTAGCAATCCCTGTCCTGGGGCAGAACTGCATTATGCTCAGTGCTGTGCAAGCAAAATGATATTTACCTCCTAAAGCACCATTAGAACTCAAAGGGTAAGGAGCCAACTCAAACCTTTGTAGCTGGAACCACAACTTTTGCATTTCTCAGCAGACCTAATCACAGCCCTAACACCTCCTGTACTGAACTCGTGATGAACATTAAATCCAACTAATCAAGTAACTTCATCCTATACAAATAAAACGATACTAAGGAGTTTTCCAACTGTATTTTTTTGGTTCTATTGTCAGCTGGCAGTTTGTTGTTGTATTAAATGGCTGTTGGTTCATGTATGTCATCCTCTCAGAGCGCCCAAGCCGTGGGACAGGCAATGACGTGCACACTTGTGTGCATAGCTGTGGAGCCTGCAAACTTGTGTGCATCTATTCATTTATTTTTGCAGGAATCAACTCTATGTATCAAAATCTGTACATTTGGAAAAAATGTGGAGGCTTATTTTCTTACGAACTTCCCTGCTGACACCCTTAAAACATTTTCTATTTCTGGTCTATGGTAAATTATAGATTTACTGCCAAAGATACCACTTTACTTATGCCAAGAAACTAACCTGTACTGTGGCGCTACTTTACCTCAGGGCTGGGGAAGGGGGATATCCATCTAAAATGATCCCTGCACCCCGCAGAGCTTATCTGAAGCTTCCATAGCCAAACTGCTTGAGATTGCAATGACTTCATCTTAATAACATTTTGACATGCGCTCCCATCAGGCTTCACTGCCGTGATTTCTGCAGATGTTTTGTTGTGCTGTGTATCGTGCCGGGTGTTTGAAGTGCTTTCAAGATGGTAAACGGTCATCTTTCTTTTCCCTCCCTTCCTGGAAGGTTTAGTTTCTTCTCTCGTGATAAGAAACGTATGCAGCCATCACAGAAAAATGTCCACTTCCAGGATACTTTTGGAGAATGGTCAAATTCACATAAAGATTACGTCTACACCGAACAAGGACAAGAAGCCCTGCAGCACCTGTGACTAAAACCTTGAGGTGTACAGTTTGCCGCAGTAGATCTTGACAGTCCAGTCACAAGAAGCTTCTGTAAACAAATCCGGCAGCTCATCACTGTTATTTGCCTTGCACACCTCAGTGGCTGTTTCAGATGTGCTTTTCAAACGGTGTCCCTTGCTGTTCACTTGGTGACTGCTGAAAACAGAATCCAAGCTCTGTAGTAACAGTAGCTGATACCCTGGGACATTGAAGCTTCTAGATGACTTGTTTTGTCCTGAATAACAAGTCTACAGTCTTGTTCACACAGTAACTACAGTAACACAAGCTTCTTTAAACCAAAAAAAAAAAAAAAAAAAAAAGGACCTCTGCCATTATTAGAAGTTTGTTTGCAGTGCACAGTATGTAGTGGCAGAGACTCCTTTACCCTGTTTGTTAGCACTATTGGTTGTTTGCTTTTTACTTCTGTAAGGATTTTTTCAGGAGGGATAGGCCAGCTGGTCAGTTCTGTGGCAGCTTCTAGTACTGCTGTGTTCTGTTGAGGTCAGCTGGCATCTGCCTTTGGCAGAGGAACCGCTTGGAAATCCACCCGATACAAACTGATAAACTGGAGTAGCCTTGAGAGGGAGAGTGAGTGTACATTTCCCTTGCTGCTTATAGTGCCTAAAGCAGGAAGAAACCAAGGTATGAGGTGAGCATGCCTTGCATTTTGCCATGAGTTTTGCAGTATTAATGAAAACAAACAGCTTACAAGGAGGAATTCCAACAGCTGAATTGTTCCTTTCTTACCAGGCCTTCCCCCCGAGAGCGGCAGAGAGCTGCCGTAAAGGAACCAGGTCTCTTTCCCACAGGCAGACGTTTGATGAAGTCACACTCCACTTTTCTGTTTAGATAAGCCTGCCTGCCCTCCGAGTGGGAGACAGCCTCAAAAAGCTGACACAGGGACTGTTTTAACTGACTTAGTGAAGAGCCCAATCCAAAGCGTTTTCTCTGACAGTTGAGAACGCTCCTTGGGCAGAGCAGAGGCATTCTCTATGTGTGAGCTGCTCCGCTGGCGTTGACTGATGTTTGGCAGTTCCAGGGGTTTAACTGACCAGGACAAGCCCAGCCCAGCCGAGCTGCCAGGGGCTGGGACTTGGATCTGCTTTGCATCCCAACTTGCCCCATGGAGCGTAACTATTGCGCAGCCCATTGTCAGTGCACACCCTTCTTTGCTCTGCACTTTCCATGGAGGCATCTCATCCTGGCTCCTTGTGAGGGAGGTGCCGAGGTCACCTGTGCAGCTACGTCAGCTCCGGGAAGAGCATCTTCTCAGGAGAGCACTTGAGACTTCTTCCCACGTTCCACGCCCGTGAGCAGGGACCTGCTCACGGGCGTGGAACGTGGGAAGAAGTCTCTAAGGACTCCTAGATGAGAGTGAGCCAATGGGGTTTAGTGCAGGCCAGGTGAGCCAAGACTGCGGATTCTTTAATAGGTTTAGCCTGTCTGTAGTGAAACTGTGCCAGGAAGCCATTCCTGGCAACAAAGGGATGCGTTCTGCTCTGCTCCCGACTGTCACTGTGCTGGTTTCAACACAGACCTCCCACATGCTCTAGAGAGCAGAAGTGCTCCCTGGGCCTCCCTGGTGCGCTGCAGGGAGGAATTGTGGCCGTTGATGAAAGACATCGCCATGGGAACTGGTGAGGGTAGCGTTGGTGTCGGTGTTGGGCAGGTAGCTCCTTCCTGGTTATGTTTTGGTAACACAGCTTAAGTTTTCTGCTTACATAAAGCTGTATCGACAAAACAGCAGCACTTCCCCTCTTGTGTGAAAAGCAGCTCTTAAGGGAAGCGGAGGGAGTGTCTTCATGATAACTGAGTTGTTAAGATCTCAGTTTCACTTTTGTATTAGGAAAAAAAAAAAATACACTCTAGGCAGTTAAATTGTGAGTGATGCCTGTAGGGTTTTTCCCCAGCATAGTTTAGAGTCACTGAGCACATTCAGGAGAGACGCAGTGATCAGGAGCAGGGCCAGACTGCAGCGGAGGCACCGCCTGAATAAGCACAGTCAGAGAGCAGTGAGCGAGGGTGACAAAGACACAGAGCACACAGGTTTTCCTCAAACAGGTTTTCCCCAACACCTAAGCGGGTGTCTCCTGGCCTTGTGCACATAAAGCTCCTCCCCAGCGCCAGAGTCCAGTGCGGATCAGCTCTGCAGCCAGTTTCACACACACAATACAGTCTCACCTTCCCCACTCATCTCTGCAGCCCATTACCTCAAAAATCTAATTAGTTATTCCTGATCTGCTAGCATTAACCACTCCACTCCTTGTTCTTACATCTGAAATGCTGAGTTTATACACTCCAAGTGCTATCATAAAGGATGGCACGGAGGGAAGAGCATATGAAGATTTGAAGATCTGTCATATATTGTTTCTTAATATTCAGTAAAATCTGCTTTTAGGGAAAGGGCCAGGAGGTTACCAGGTGAGGGGCGTAACAAACCTGTCTGCAAGGGGCAGGATCACAGATGGTTTTTGGGTTGTTTTTTTTTGTTTTATTTTGTTGGCAGGAAATCATTTTAACAGTTTAATAAATACTTCTGAAAAACAAGTTTTTCTGCAAGACTTGTGTCTTTTTTTTTTTTTTTTCTGTTGTGGAAGGTTAATACCATCTCTTCATGGGGATGCAGGATGTGTGTCTGTTTTCTTTCACCTGGAAAAGGCTCATACAATACTTCACAGAAATAAGCCTCAAACTGCGTAACATTTAGGTTAGGGCCATTCAAAAGCTGACAAACCCCAAACCAAACAGTTTAAAATACATTAGCAAATATTTTGGAGTGGCTTATGATGACAAAAAAATGCAGCAGAGCCTTTTCTGGAAAACACTGTAAGCTACTCAATGGGAGATGCCTGTCTGTGTCTGCACATCCTGGCTTGGCAAAAGGAGATGCTCTGCCCTCTGTTCCCCTTAGGCCCCACTGCAACCAGCAGTGAGCCCAGTGTTCAGAACAAGATGTAAACCCTGTGCAGACAGGACTTCACTTAGGTGAGGGGGGGAGAGAACAGAGTGGGAGCAGCCGCAGGCACATTTAACCACACCTCCATCCTTCAGGGATGGTCCATGAGTGGGTCAGGAGCATCAGGCATTTTCTGACTTGCTTCCTGCTCTGTAGTGCACATTTCTCTAATAAAAGGGAATTACCTCTTCCCATGATGTGAAAAAAAAAAAAAAAAAAGATTCCTTACTTACATGCTTCTCTCTCTCATGGAACAAGTTAAGGTCATGCTGTTGCTAAAGACCTCACCTGTCCCAGTGTCTTCAGGAAAACGGAATCATTTCCCACCAGGTTCTGGCTTGGGCCTTGTTTTTCAGAAGCTGAGTTTGTATTTCGTTTCTATTTCTTCAACAAGTGACTACAGCATCTGTCTCACTGAGTGTGGACACCTGGCACATAAATAATTAAATACGAGTGCTCTCATCAGCCCTAATCCAGGCACCCAACAGGCATCGGATGGGGGTGCAGGGGGTGCTCATACACACGGTGCATTTCTTAAATGCATTCACCACTTCACAGATATTAATACGTAAGTTTATTTTCTCAACACGTAATAACTGCATTAGCAACCAAACTACAGAGAACTCCTAGCAGGCGATCGTCACAGGCACAAAGGAGTAAGTGTTCTGGTTCTGGGAATGCTGCTCACAGCCCCAGGCTGAAGGGAACACCTGCAACTGAAGCACTGGGGGCGTAGGAGCTCTGCACCCCAGTGATGCTCTGTTGCTTACCGATGCTTATCATCTTCCCTTTGTTTCTTGGTGTCTCGTTCTCTGCTTCGGTCTCTATCCCTCTCCTTTCTGTCTCTGTCCTTCCTCTCCCGCCCTCTGCTCCTCTCCTCTTTGGAGTCTCTCTCACTGTCACCCACAGCCCATGACCGTTCCCTTTCTGACCATCGCTTGTCTCTGCTCCTTTCATGGTCTCGATCCCTTGTTCTCCAGTCCCTTGCTCCTTCACGAGACCAGTTTCTTTTCTCTGCTGATCCTTCTCCGCAGAAATCATTTTTCATGTTTGGCAGATTGATGGGTTTTCGGAAAGGTCTGTCCCGTCCTCCAAACCGCAGCTGCCCAGATTCCTTTTTACCTCCAAAACCACCTCCGAGTCTCCGAGGAATCCATCCTTTGAGGGTTCTTTCCAGTTCAAAGTCTACAAAGATCTCATGTTGATCGATAACCAGCCTGTTGGCATCTCTGTGGGCCTTCAAGAGAGCTCGCTCGTCCTTGTACTCAATAAATGCATAACCCTTCGAAAAGCCCGTGACCAGGTCTCGAACCAGACGGATCTTTCTGATGTCTCCATACCTGGAAAAGACCTCCTTTAACTTGTCCTCTGTTGTCTGAAGACTGAGTCTTGCTACAAACAGGGTGAGGTGAGGGTCTCCCGTGACTCCCTTGTTGGGTTCATAGCGTGCCAGCATCGCCCTCCATATGGCGCGGTCGTGGGGCTCTTCGTCTGTGCCATCGATGCTCCCTGCTTTCAGGGGGTCGTACTCCTTTGCAATGGGGGCCCAGTCATTCATTGTCTAGTGGGGAAAAGGACATATGTCAGATAGACATGCAGGGATTTTGGGAAGAAGAGAAGGGAGTGCAAGAACCACTTTCAGAGCTGCTGTATGGTAGTTTCCATCCAAAAATCCCCAAGAAGTTTGACAAGCTTAAATAAAGTGTCAATATAGCTGCTGTTTGAGTTCAGCTGCTATGAGGCCAGGCTGGGGAAGTTCAGCCTGGAGAAGAGAATCACAGAATCACAGAACAACCAGGTTGGAAGAGACCCACCGGATCATTGAGTCCAATCATTCCTATCAAACACTAAACCATGTCCCTCAGCACCTCGTCCACCTGCACGTTAAACACCTCCAGGGAAGGTGAATCAACCCCCTCCCTGGGCAGTGCCCAATGACCCTTTCTGTGAAAAATTTTTTCCTGATGTCCAGCCTGAACCTGCACTGGTGGAGCTCGAGGCCATTCCCTCTCGTCCTGTCCCCTGTCCCTTGGGAGAAGAGCCCAGCTCCCTCCTCTCCACAACCTCCTTTCAGGCAGTTGGAGAGAGCAATGAGATCCTCTAAGCCTCCTCTTCTCCAGGTAGGAAAGGGCCTCAAAGCCCATACAGTTGCATGCCCTGCCCTGGGCAGGGACACCTACTACTGGATCCATTTGCTCCAAACCCCACCCAAGCTGGCCTTGAACCACCTCCAGGGATGGGGCAGCCACCACTACTCTGGACAACCTAGGCCAGGGCCTCCCCACCCTCACAGCAAAACATTTCTTCCTAAAATCTCATCTCAGTCTCCTCATTTTCAGCTTAAAACCATTCCCCTCCTCCTCTCACAAAATCACGAGGTTGGAAAAGACCTCCAGCATCTTTGAGGCCAACCATTCCTATCAACCATGCCCCTGAGCACCTCATCCACCCATCTAAATACCTCCAGGGATGGTGACTTAATCACCTCCCTGGGCAGCCTCTGCCAGAGCCTGAGAACCCTTCCTGTTACAGATTTTTTTCCTGATGTCCAGTCTGACCCTGCCCTGGTGCAGCTTGAGGCCATTGCCCCTTGTCCTGTCCCCTGTCCCTTGGGAGAAGAGCCCAGCTCCCTCCTCTCTACAACCTCCTTTCAGGCAGTTGTAGAGAACAATGAGGTCTCCCCTCAGCCTCCTCTTCTCCAGGATAAACACCCCCAGCTCTCTCAGCCGCTCCTCATCAGGCCTGTTCTCCAGCCCCTTCACCAGCTTCGCTGCTCTTCTCTGGACTCGCGCCAGAGCCTCCGATACCTTAGAGCAGGTTCCATCCCCTGAAGGGGCTACGGGAAAGCTGGGGAGGGGCTCTCTCCAAAGGCGCAGAGCGGTGGGACGAGGGAGAAGGGCTTTAAATTCGAAAGGGAAAGACTGAGATGAGATCTTAGGGAGAAAAGCTTCCCCGTGAGGGTGGGGAGGCTGCTGGGGGTGTCTCAGGAGCCCCCGGAGGCGCCTGGAGGACCCTCCCACCCCCGACCCCCCCACTTCCGCTCACCTCTCGCGCTCCTCGCAGCCACCTCCCCGGCCCCGCCCCCCGCGCCGCTTCCTCCGCCGGCCCCGCCCTCCCCTTCCTCCGCCCGTTCCTCCGGCCTCAGACGCCGGTTCCGCTGGCTCAGAGCGACCGATGGGCGCATCTCGGTCGCTCTGAGCCAGCGGAACCGGCGTCTGAGGCCGAAGCTGCGACCGCGAGGGGCTGGGAGAGCCGCTCCTGCCCTCCGAGTGGGGCTGGTCGGGCTCGAGCTTGGGAAATTCAGACAGAAAGGGAATACCAGAGTAATAGAAAAACTATAATAATTATAGTTTGAAAGAGCAACGAAGCTGGTGAAGGTGTTAGCATCGGCGTGACAATAAACACATAACACTTTTGTGAGGGTTATATGTTGGTGCTTTATTGGGGGGGGCCCCCAGGGATCAGGGAATAGTTTCGCAAATCTGATCCCCCACCCCGTCTCCGCTTGACCGAGATTTTATTCTCGTGAAGTTTCGCAATCTAATGTATATTCAACAGGTTACATCATTACCCAATGCAGATGTACATTTCAATGACTTCATCTACAAGCTTTATCAGTTCTTTGAAGTTTACAATAGATTCTCACATCCTAAGCGTTTCAGAAACAGCTGTTTAAGCATTCCAGCTTGCAGTAAAGTAACAACTCAAGGCCTGCTAAAGAAAAGTTACCAGTAAGAAACAAGGGAAGTATTACAACAGAACAATCATTTACTATTGAAAAAGAAACTGAGCTTGTATAAGCCTTTGCGCTCGTGGCCTTGTTAGCATTCCTAAATAACTTTCTACACTGCTAGCTTTTAAAATTTCTTGTGACTCTGAAACTACTACATACATTTAAATCATTTCTTTTCTTGATTTACAGCTAATTTAAACTACTGTATATAATAAAATTTAAAACTTCTTGGTTTTAGATTCTTGCTCCAACAAAGGGGCTGGAGAACAGGCCTTCTGAGGAGCGGCTGAGAGAGCTGGGGGTGTTTATCCTGGAGAAGAGGAGGCTGAGGGGAGACCTCATTGCTCTCTACAACTACCTGAAAGGAGGTTGTGGAGAGGAGGGAGCTGGGCTCTTCTCCCAAGGGACAGGATGAGAGGGAATGACCTCAAGCTCCACCAGGGAAGGGTCAGGCTGGACATCAGGAAAAAAAAAATCACAGAAAGGGTCATTGGGCAGTGTCAGAGGCTGCCCAGGGAGGTGGTTGATTCACCTTCCCTGGAGGGGTTTAAGGGACGGGTGGACGAGGTGCTGAGGGACATGGTTTAGTGATTGATGGGAATGGTTGGACTTGATGATCCAGCGAGTCTCTTCCAACTTGGTGATTCTGTGATTCTATGAAAAAAAATTTAGGCTTGTGATGAACTCCCACTAGTCCCAAGAATTATTGCATGTTAATAAAGTTCAGAGCTCCTGCTCTAGGAGGGCTCTGTTTTTGTGATCTTACAAGATCACAGCCACCACTGTTTATTTTATAGCTCAGCCTCCCTTGGGCTCTTCTCCCAAGGGACAGCGGACAGAACAAGAGGGAATGGGCTCAAGCTTTGCCAGGGGAGGTTCAGGCTGGACATTAGGAAAAAATTCTTCACAGAAAGGGTTATTGAGCACTGGCAGAGGCTGCCCGGGGAGGTGGTTAAGTCACCTTCCCTGGAGGTGTTTAAGGTGCAGGTGGATGAGGTACTGAGGGACATGGTTTAGAGACTGGTGGGAATGGTTGGACTTGATGATCCGGTGGGTCTCTTCCAACCTGGTCATTCTATGATTCTATAAAAGGTCAACAGACCCCACAGATCCAAACCAGCCCCAGTTCACTTTACGGGAGCTGCAAGAAGTATTGCAAGAGCATAACCAGCTCTAAGTTCAGCTTCTCGTGATGCAAGAGGAGCTAAGATGCTATAGGAGGTATATTGTGAAGCCTGCAAAGAACTAGTGACAGTTACTTCTTATCTGAGGAGCTTATTAGATCATAGTATTGCAGGTTTGAGCACCTAGACTGGACCAGGCACTGTCTGGACGTGCAAGAGATGTCTGTGCCCTCAAGAGCCTCCAAATGTACAAAGAAAAATGGGGGAATTATGAAGTTTCTCTGCCACATAATTTTAAAACTCAACTTCCTCTTACTCTGCAGAATTTGCAGCTTGTTCCTGTAGCTGTACTGCTGTGAGCACACACACACTATTCCCACTCCACGCACAGGTTGGTTCTTGTGCACATGAGTTTGTTTATGCAGCCACAACAGCTGCACACGGACTGTTCTTGTCCAAAGCCACACTCGGTACCAAAGAGCACATGGGGTTCCAGCTCAGCTTTAGTCAAAATTTCCTTTCTCCTCTAGATTTCCCCCGGGGGATGCTGGCTGAGCCGCTGTTCCTTTGCTCCTGCACTGAACATAGCTCTGATCTGGAAAGCAGAATATTAAGCCTTTCCATCATAAGATAAGCCGAAGAGGGTTTTTTAAGACTAAGAACAGAGGGTTGTGTCAGGCACTTGAACTGTGCAAACAAGGGCCTTCAGAGAAGGATTTTGGTCTTTCTCTAAAGGACCAGCTAGGAGGATCAGTGTGAGATGAAGGGTGGGGTGCAGGAAAGGTGTTGGTCTTGGTGTTAAAATTCACATCCAAGGCTGTTCTCCCCTCATCATCAGGTTTTATTAAACTCTTTGGGGCGAGAAACTACTTCTTAATCTAGACACAAAACACCTGAGCACATTAGATGTCAGTTGAGAGATCTCAGTAACAACCTCTAAGATCCAGTAAGCTTCTCTGTGCTGTCTCGTCTGTAACAGGCAGGTTAAACCAAGAAGTTAAATGTCAATAAAAGAAGTTTGTTCACAAACTGCTCAACAGCACTTCTCACAGCACAGTGAGGCACCACTTCCCCATCTCAGCTCTCTCAGCTCTCTAGCTGTGCTGTGCAGCCATTGGAACAACTTCTTGCTTTGATTTCCGAGCTGTGTTATCCAGTTTATTAAAGGGCACATTAAAAATTAACATGGTAAATGTTTTTGGGATTTTAGTGATTTAAGTCACAGTGCTGTGTATTAAGTGTGCATCAAGCCTGCTTTCCAGTTCCACTAATTCTATGTGGTTGTCTCTTGATAGAGCGTAAGCCAAAAAACCCCATCTTAGTTTTAAACATTCACACAAAACCCTAATTAGAATTTTACAGCCATAAATATATGTTCCAAAACATCTAAAATTGGAAATAAGCTGTTAGCACAAGGTACCTGACATCCTTACAGAGAATGGCTTGAAATGACTAATGATATTTGAGGACTGCATTTTTAATCGTGGTTTTTGAGAAGCTGTAGTGCAGAGAGCTTTGCAGTATCACACAGCTGACAGACCCATTTTTCTCTAAAAGGAGAACTGGCCTCAGAATTACACCATTTTCTAGATGCCCTCCTGTATTTTTATATCCAGACAAGTGTTTGTTAGCTACTTTCAGCTATCACAGTCACAAGCTGTGACCAACTCTCGAGACAAATGAGGACAGCTCAGGACAGTAAGCTGGCAGACTGTGAAAGCCTCGTGTAGCATGCAGGCTGGTAAAATCTAACCTGATTCCAAGCAGGGTAAAGCCCCTTCAGTAAATCTGAAATTTTTGCTTAAAGTAGGTGTTTACAAACATGTGGAATGCAGCATCATCAAAGCACAATGGCAAAATCCACAGCTTGGGCAAAGCCTACCACTGATCCACCCATGCAGAAACTCACCATTTGTCTGCACCCTTACTGTCTTCTTCAGACCAGAGGGAGGTTCTTCTCCCTCTGGGCCTGGCACTGGTGAGACAGCTCCTCGAATCCTGTGTTCAGTTCTGGGCCTCTCACTACAAGAAGGATGTTGAGGCTCTGGAGCGAGTCCAGAGAAGAGCAACGAAGCTGGTGAAGGGGATGGAGAACAGGCCCTATGAGGAGCAGCTGAGAGAGCTGGGGGTGTTTATCCTGGAGAAGAGGAGGCTCATTGCTCTCTTCAACTACCTGAAAGGAGGTTGTGGAGAGGAGGGAGCTGGGCTCTTCTCCAAGGGGACAGGACGAGAGGGAATGGCCTCAAGCTCCACCAGGGGAGATTTAGGCTGGACTTCAGGAACAAATTTTTCACAGAAAGGGTCATTGGGCATTGGAACAGGTTGCCCAGGGAGGCGGTTGATTCACCTTCCCTGGAGGGGCTTAAGGGACGGGTGGATGAGATCCTGAGGGACATGGTTTAGTGTTTGATAGGAATGGTTGGACACAATGAACCAGTGGGTCTCTTCGAACCTGGTTGTTCTATTATTCTGTAACTCTTGTAACATATCCAGTATCTGATTACACTTCCCTTTCATTTCTGTTACACTTTGCCATTCCTTCTCTGTGTAGAAGGCAGGTCATCACTTTTTTGTGTACTCATTAAAGCTCAGCCTAAGCAAAATGACATGACAGTGTTTAAAGAATGTGTCACTCATTACAAGAAATAGGCAAAGCTGCCACCCCTGTCCTGTGAGCACCCATTCACCCCTGCTTGAGCTGTCCAGGGATGGGTTCAAACATAGTCAGTAATGCCATGTTATGCACAAAGCCACAAAAAAAACCCCGACCAACACCCACCCCCCAAGAAACCCAAACCAAAACAAAAAAACACAAAAATACCCCCAAACCAAACCCACCCAAGCCTCTTTTCCCAATGGGATCATCTCACAGAAGAGACCAAACTGAACAACTCTGAAAAGCAGCCAGCAACAGCCCTGGCACTGGCAGGGTCAGTGAAAGCAATCAAACAGCTGTAAGTCTGCCAGCATCTTTAGGCAGACTGTGACATGCTGCACAATTCGGGAGTCCAGGTGTGAATTCTGAACTTCAGCCTCTTTGGCTGGATATAGTTTTTCTCCTCTCCCTGTAAAATTAAAACCTGATAGGAAAGGTTTGCTCTATGGAAGAAGCACTCCAGAGTAAGGCAGTGTCTGCCCAGGCAAGCAGGGCATTGCTTTTTCTCTAGGAAAACCAAGCATTTCAGAGCAAAGCTCTGCAATCCTTGCCTCTCCTCTAGGACATCATGACTTTGCTGTGGGAAGAGGCCAGCTCTCCCCAGGAGCACATTGACCTTGAACGAAGCAACTGTATCCGCTACACAATATCAGACTGCTCCCTCCAGTCCCGCCCCAGAACACATTTGCACAGCCTCATCACTGCATGCTCCTTTTCCAGTTGTACATTATAAATTTCTCTTTGTTCTTTTTTAGATTCTCTTTTATAGATGGAAAATGAGCATTCTCAAGAACTTAACCACTGTGGCTCAGAAGTGGCACTGATGACTGCCTAGAAGGTGTCAGGGAGTCAACAACTGGAAGAGAAAGCAGCACTCGAAAATTGTCTTGTATAATATTCTTTCAGAATAGATTTTACTTTGCTGTTTTAGAAACTGCTTCAAACAGTCACTTTTTATATTTCTTAAGATTCCTGCCAGGCATTACCCACATGTAGAGAATAAACATTTATACAAAGGTGATTTTTATTATTAGTAGAAGAGCCTGTGATCTCTACTACTCTCCATATTTGTGTGGAGCAAATGTTTACTTCTTTGCAAACAGAACAAATGCCCATCATATCTTGGCTTGTATCAGACATGGTGTGATCAGCAGGTCTAGGTAGGTTCTTCTCCCTCTGGACTCGGCACTGGTGAGACGGCTCCTCGAATCCTGGGGTCAGTTCTGGACCCCTCACCACAAGAAGGACATTGAGGCTCTGGAGTGAGTCCAAAGAGCAACAAATCTGGGGAAGGGGCTGGAGAACAAGAGGAGCGGCTGAGAGAGCTGGGGGTGTTTAGTCTAGAGAAGAGAAGGCTGAGGGGAGACCTCCAACTGAAACAGATGCACCAAACATTTCCTTTTTGACAGCTACAGCTCTCCCACAGCAGACAGTTGTGTTTTTCATAATCTCTGTTCATTCAGTCAACTATCACAATCTGTGTATTAGCCCAGGCAATGAGACTTATCACAAATGGAAGCATATAGGGCAAACAAAGGACTAGAAAGAGAAGCTCAAAAGATACCAATTAAAAAAGTAGAACTTCCAGAGCAGAAAAGTCTGAACAGACATAAAAGGAGCAGTGATAGCTATCAAACTATGATCTTACTATCTTCAGAAGTGAAAGCAGGCTCTGAAATCTTTTGATTCCCTCTTGTATGATAGCAACATGAAAAATATAGGACACTATACATCTGCTCAGATGCACAAGGTGGATGCGGCTTTGCAGAAGCTAAAACAACAGTCTCCTTTCAGAGAGAATTCGTTAGCGAGGCAACATCAAAGACGTCTGAGCTAAGCAGGGTGGTTTAGCCAGTGTACACAACTGCCAAAGTACTTTTGCCATCTTCAACATACTAATAAGCCTTGGCCTGGTCCCCACAAAGTATTTTTTGGAGCAGGGAAGGAAGTTACTGCATTTCCTTAGCAGAGGTTTTGTGTTTGCAGGGGTGGAAACCCAACCACCACCAATTAATCACTTGCCAGCAAGAGCCACAATACAGCTCTGAGATGAAGAGACTTTTGCATGTGCTCTGAACTCCATCCTCTCCTGTGATTTACCCCAGGAAAACATTTTATAATCACCTTTAAAAAGGTGGGACTAAGCCCCAGAACACACTAATCACTAAGTCTTAATGAGGCAACTTGAGGTAATGAACTGCAGAGATGAAACGGCTGAAGGCTGAAGTACCACCTGCCACAGAGACAGATTGTAACATAGCCCTGGGCCACTCTCCACAGGCAGTGGAAGGAGACAATGAATGCTGCAATTACTCATTTAAGATGTTCTTTATGAAAAAAAAATAATAAAAAAGAGGTGGGAGTTCACCAGTTAAAGCAGTCAGAAGAGTACCTGAGCCTTTTTGGGCTGGTCTTTCTGTGGAATCATCACAGTTACACCCGCTCTAGTGCCAAGTTAGCTGCACAGCTTCTTTCTCAAAAAGGGAGTAAATTCCTCAGCTAGGGCTACTTCAGAAGAGGACAGGGCTACTTCAGAAGAGGACAGGGCTACTTCAGAAGAGGACAGGGCTACTTCAGAAGAGGACAGGGCTACTTCAGAAGAGGACAGGGCTACTTCAGAAGAGGACAGGGCTACTTCAGAAGAGGACAGGGCTACTTCAGAAGAGGACAGGGCTACTTCAGAAGAGGACAGGGCTACTTCAGAAGAGGACAGGGCTACTTCAGAAGAGGCTGCTGTCCTGTTAGAGTAACCCTGTTGCCTCTGGCAAAGCCACATAAGCCTGATAAAGGAAGCTTAGTTCCCAAACCAAGTTTGTCTTTACCTGCTGAGTGTTTTACACCTTATCAGAACATGAAACCTTCCTATAAGGCACAAGGATAAAAATTCAAATGGCATTTTTCAGCAAAAAGTAGCCTTGAGGCTACATATATAATATACATATATCGGTTCCTAGGAAAGTAAAGGATGCGTATTCAGTGCAACATCAGTTTTATTACCATCTTCCAATGCAGTGCTACGTGATTACCAGTTAAGCATTTCAGAGAAGACAATATTTTTAATGTGAAATAGGGAGGTATCTTCCCCCTTTCTCAATTACAAAAGTGACACTGAAGAGCAGAGGTTTTAAACTATTTTACCTGAGAAAGAACAAGCAAATGTTTAAATAAAAAGAAACAAAAAAAGAAGCATTTTATTCCAATTTTGACTTCAAGTAAGTGCTCTAGGAAAACAGGATACTGTACACATTGCTGTAGTCTCTGCTACTGAGACCAGAGAAAAGTCAGTGCCAACCCAAACAAGTCAGCCAACAAAGCTTACCTGTAACTCAGTACTCACAAGGTAACATGTCTCCAGTTAATTCTTCAGAAAGGGTGAAAACACAGGCTGTCTCCGATGAGCTTGCCTTGTGTTCAGCGGTAAATAACAAAGCATTTAATGGCTAATGATTTTCACAGCTTGCTTTCAAAATGCTAACGATCTGCAGTGGAGACAGGTACCATAGCAGCCACTTCATCAGTAATAAATATATTCTTTATTTTACAGAGACATTGTCTTCAAGTTTTTAATTTAAAAAACACATCGCTAAGCCACCTCCTCTTGCTGCTGGAGCATACAACCAGGATGATGTTGCCATTTGACCTATCACATAGGCAAGCATATAGGATTGTCCTAGAGGGCATTAGCTGGAACAGCAGCAGCCTTCAAGACATGAGGAACAGGAGATATTAACAGATCCACAGATCCCTTGCCAACACCTTCCAGCAGCAAGCGTGGCTGATGGCTCACAGCCATTTTCATCTACACACGTGCCAAGCCTGCCTTGGCAAAAATTCCAACTGGTAAGAATTCATCTTTAACATAAAGGACCTGCATTGTATTGCCTGCCTATATCACAGATTTTGTTCTCCAACAGTAACATTAAAACATCCACAAGATGCTAAGCACTCCACTCCCATTCAGGACAGAGGGACCAGACCATGCTGGACAGACCTAAAGGACAAGGCAATAAGGAATCTACTTTCTTCACTGCATGAACTCCATCATTACAGTTTGAAGCTGCATATGAAGATGACTCCTATTTTTGGAACTGCTATGCTCTACTTCAAGCATTCACAGTAAATAAATAGTTTCTGAAGTGGCTAATTAGCATATGAAGGTAATAAAACATTTCTGGAGGGTGCCTTTTTGTCTTACTTCTTTAAAATCCTCTGGGGGACACCTCCAAGAATCATCCCTTTTGCTATAAAAAGGTACCATCTTAAATTTTAGAAAATAGTAATTTCAAAAGTTGATTCTCACTGCGAAGTCCTATCTTCATGTTTCTAATCAATATCACCCCAGTCTACCAAAATTCACCCTGATTTGGCTTGGAGTCATTTCTCTGAAGAAAGCAGCCAATTCGACCATCCATTTCCCTCAGCACCAGTGCATTTAAGTTCACTGCCAACAGGAGATATGACACTGGAAAAAATGGATCCCTACCACAAATTATTTGAGAACAATAGTAGCATCCTTCTCAGAGAAACCTGTCAGCACTGGGTTGCAAAAAGCAGTCTGACAATTAGCCGAGTCACTGGATGCACGAGTCAGAGCACAGAAGTACATCTGCTGTCAGTAACACTAATGCCAAGGTCGTCGCCCCAAAGCGGAGCATGGATTACACTGCAAAAGCAGCAGCACACCCTAAGCAAGTGAGCTTCTGCACAAGTTTGACTGCAGGCTCAAGTGGCACTGGTCACTATGGAGAAGTATTCAAATTTTAGGGAGGGTTTCCTTTCACAATATAAAAGTTTGGGCAATCTAAAGTCAATTATTCAAGCTTGCCTGGAAAATTCTAATGGGTATTTAAATATTGCAGAGCAAAAAGGTAGTTTTTAAGGAGCTCAGAACACCATTAGCAGTCCGCTAAAAGCTGAGGGAAGTGAGGACAAGAAAAGAAAAAAAATTCCACGACTCCTTATGGAGCACTCAGTCCAAAAAACCCAAACAAAGAGGATGAACTAGTGTTTCAACCAGGGATGAGCTTCAATGGAAGCTTTGCTTCTGTCTCCATAGTCATACAACAGTTCTTCACCTGCTTTAATGTCTCTGGAAGCTATCAAGATGAGATGAGGCACACCATCAATGTCATGAAGCTTCGTCTGACAATTACCACATTTGCTGTGATTAATCAATCTTCCCAGACGATTGGTTTCTTTTGTAGCATCAACACTGAAAGCAGAACAGAACACAGGATTGCTGCACACAATCACATCTGTGGACAAAAACTAAAGTACAAATCAATAAAGAATGAGGAATCCACACAACACTTAGAAGAACACTACTGAACATGCACACAATTAAACAGAGCACGTGAGCTAACAGAGGCAAGCTAAAGCGATTCTGGGAGACTTGAAAGTTAGCACAAACCCCAGAAAATTGAAAACTTGGGACTGTTTTTTTGGAACTGCCCATTTCCAAGCAGCTTTCAGCTGTTTACAAGGAACAGCAGAACCCAGATGTAGAACAGCCTAAAAAAAAGGCTTGACAACCTAAATACCCTGCCCTCAGGAAAGCTGTCTCCAAGCTAAAAAACTGAGTAAGCCGGCAAGAGTCTCTGCTCACACAGAAGGCTGAGAATGCCCAAATACTGTATGGCAAATTTCCATAGGCCTGGAAACTCATTGCACAAAGAATTGTTCTAGCCCCTATCATTACGGTATCCAGGCTGCAGGTCAGACCCCTAGCATACAGAGCATTTCACAGTAATTAGCATAAAGGCTAAGTGACCCATACTCCAGTATCCAGTAACATTAGCCAAGGAGGAAAGAGCATAGCCTGAGTAGCTGCTCAGAGAATTAAAGTCTGCAGCAAATTAAACTGCAAATAGAGTGGTAAGGCATGCACGTGAGGTAGGTGTCAGGAGAGAAAAAAGGAGACCCAGTCAAATACAGGGGAAGGTAATGTTTTTCTCCCTGAGAGTTTGTTCATAGAATCATAGAATCACTAGGTTGGAAAAGACCCACTGGATCAAGTCCAACCACTCCTATCTGAGTTACAAGAAGCTGTGGAGAAAGAATTTTTATTTGTCATTGTATTAATTTCCATTCTGCTCTAAGGAGAAAAACCTCTATGAATTATTTTGTGCTAACTTTTCTCCCCAGGGTGTTGTATTTATTGACAACGTCACCTGAAATCTTTGCCATGGAAACTCCCTATTGCCCTCAGTAAGATATGTTACACACATGCCAAAGTACTTAGCACTGAACCTTAATTACTGCTAATACATATTATAAAATTTCCCAGAAATTTCTGGAGTGTTTGTAAATTTGAGGCCTTATCTCAAGCAATATTTAAACAAACAGTTCTAATATATTTTTAAAAGGAATGACTGTTTCAGCTAGAACAAGGGCTATGCTAAAATCTCTGTTTTAATTACAGCCTTTAGCATGTTAATTGCATATCATTAAGAACTAAGAGAACTGCATTTTTCCTAATGTAATCAAAATTTAAAGACAAAACAAACATGAATTGCATGTAAGATAAATAATTCCTAACTCTTAAGGGTTTAAGTGCTTCCAGTTGTTGTGACAGCTTTGGTGTTTGCAAGTGCTTTCAGCTAGGGGCACGGAGTAGAACCAAAGCAAGTACGACTCTTGCGAGCTGAGGGTGCCTTCTTCTCCGAAGAGAAAAGCAGTTAATTTTACAAAAGAGTAAGTTTTGGCAGAAGTCCATGGCAGAGCTGTAAGTCTGATCCAAGCAGATACAACTCTCCATTTAGTTTGTGCTGTACTTCAGGCAACAGGGCTTTTGATGGGTGCCATTTAGTGAGCATCTCCAAGCACTGAACAACTTATGCTAAATGAAATAAAGACATAAGGCTTTGCACCTCTGTATGCACAGTTTCACATGCACACACCACGAATACAAAGGCTTATCCAGGCTCAAAGTTTCTTTTACAACATTAAGCGATTGTTCTGCTGTAATGCTTCTCTTGTTTCTCACTGGTAACTTTTCTTTGGCAGACCTTGAGTTGTAACTTTATAATCTATCGAGCTAGAATGCTCATATAGCTGCTTCTCATAAGAAAGTGTAAGGTTCAAGTAACTAATTGATTGTTTGTTGCTAAAGAATAATTGTCTAATCAGCTTGCTAAACAATAGTCTGTATTAATCACATAAGGTATAAGAATCTGTTATGAACTTCAATAAACTGGCTCACTGGAATCACATTGATTCGTGAAGTGAGGAACCCGTTCCTCCGTCAGACTTTGAGTCATCTACCTTTCCTTTTAGCCCAGATGTACAGGAGGCTCTCGAACCATGAAAGAGTGCTCCAAATAATTTCCTAACTTGTGGTTTCGATTATTTTCTTTTCATAGAATCATAGAACAACCAGGTTGGAAGGGACCCATCGGATCTTCTAGTCCAACCATTCCTATCAAACACTAAACCAAGTCCCTCAAGACCTCATCCACCCGTCCCTTAAACACCTCCAGGGAAGGTGAATCAACCACCTCCCTGGGCAGCCTGTTCCAATGCCCAATGACCCTTTCTGGGAAAAACTTCCTCCTAATCTCCAGCCTAAATCTCCTCTGGCTGAACTCAAGGCCATTCCCTCTTGTCCTGTCCCCTGTCACTTGGGAGAAGAGGCCAGCTCCCTCCTCTCCACAACCTCCTTTCAGGTAGTTGTAGAGAGTAATGAGGTCTCCTCTCAGCCTCCTCTTCTCCAGGATAAACACCCCCAGCTCTCTCAGCCGCTCCTCATAGGTTCTGTTCTCCAGCCCCTTCACCAGCTTCGTCGGTCTTCTCTGAACTTGCTCCAGAGCCTCAACATCCTTCTTGTGGTGAGGGGTCCACAACTGAACACAGGATTCAAGGAGCGGCCTCACCAGTGCTGAGTCCAGAGGGAGAATCACTTCCCTGGACCTGCTGGTCACACCGTTTCTGATACAAGCCAGGATGCCATTGGCCTTTTTGGTCACCTGGGCACACTGCTGGCTCATGTTCAGTCGGCTGTCAACCAACACCCCCAGGTCCCTCTCTTCCTGGCAGTTTTCCAGCCAGGTTTCTCCCAGTCTGTAGCTCTGCTCAGGGTTGCTGTGCCCCAAGTGCAGGACCCGGCATTTGGCCGTGTTAAACCTCATCCCATTGGACACTGCCCAGCGGTCCAGCCTGTTTAGGTCCCTTTGCAGAGCCTCCCGACCCTCCAGCAGATTTTTTTCATGAAAATAAGAAAAGACTTCGCAGCACTCAGCCTCTGTCACTCAATTACCACACATGAGAGAAGCTTACCAGTACGTTTTGCTGAGGTACTGAAAATAGTACATATAGCAGCCTGTGGATGGGTCTTGAGCATACAGAGCTTCTCGCTTTCGAGCATCAGTGATCTCGATGAGATCCCCATGATATTCAACCACAAATTCTCCTCGATTAAAATGTTTAGTAGCAATTACTCCTCTCCCTTTGCCATCGATGTAATCAATCTGTTGAGTTGAAAAGAAAAGCAGTTGGCCAATTAGAAACTATTTACATGACTACAAATACGCCATTTCCTGGGAAATTAGTGATTTCTCCTTATAAAAAGGCCACAGCAGAGTATGTGTGTACTGCAGACAGGATGAATCTGGAATACACCCCGAGTTACCAGGTATTTTGATACAGGGTCTTCTAAACAAATAACTACTTTTTTAAAAGAGCATACAGAGAAGAGTTGTCTATATTTTCTTTTAAACTACATATTAGCTGAGGCAGTAAACTTTTCCATTTCAGGTGCACCATCATCATTACCATGGACAGCTTGAAAAGTTAGAGAAAAGAAAGTTCAGTCACAGAAATTACATTTATCACCAATTATACTTTATTATTCCTGCCTCCACGGGTAAACCGGACAACTCTGGGAAAGTTCTCCTGTCCCTGTCAAGGACGCAACAGTGCTAACTGCAGGCTGCTGCTTTTCAAGAATCACAGCTATTCTGCACTTCCCAGCAGCCATTCCTGCTTTAAATTACAAACAGGGTGATCAGAGTAACCCAAATGGTAAGCACTTGGTCCCAGTAATTGGTATTTGCTAGCAGAAGAAGGAAAATCAGCACAACCCCTTTATCCCAAATGCCCTAACAAAGATTCTCAGCAACTGGTTATGAACAGCCTGAGAATCTGCTACCATACAGACAGTATATGGGTGTTACCTTTTAAACATATGACAACTAAGAAGCTGTATTTAACCCCATTTCTGGAAGCTAACTCAAGAAATGAGATACTAAAGGGAGCAAATGCATTTTCAGTGAAGACCATGAAACCGCTTCAGTATTTAGGACTGAGGCTGCACACATTCTACAGAGCCAAACTGCACACAAGCAAAAGGGAAGACATCGTGCTCCAGTCTTGCTCCACTGCTGATGAAGTGTAGCAGTTGTGAGAGTTCCACTAATTTCTGCTTAGACAGATGAACTGCAAGGTACTGTGTAAATGGTACATGGTCACTCAGGCTGGCACTGCCTTTACCTTCATTCCTTCTTCTTTCCCACTTGTAATCAGCTCATCTATTTTCCTCCTCTCCTCAGTCTGCAGAAGAAACAAGATCAAACAAAACCATGTTAATAGGTTTTGTAGCTTACTCTATGGCAAAAAAAAATTAGACAGTGACACTTATTTTTCCAAACCACACCACATTTCTAGCAGAGCTGAACGGTAGAGAGATTCATGCCATCCATATATACAAGCAATCAGATTCTGTCCTAGGAGGACTGGATCAGTATCTCCAAATCTTAAGAACGTTCTTAACAATACCTCCAGTGCACAACATTCTGTATTTGGCCAATGGAAGCCACTTACAGGTAGTTAGGCACTGTTCAATCAACTGGCAGTGTTGCAAGTAACGTTATTTTAACAAGAAGCACTACCTCCAATTCAGATTTGCTTTTCCTGGAACTTCTTCTAACTGGGTAGTAATCTGTCACTTTTCGATTTGGTGTTCTTCCTTGCGTTCTACGGGATAAGAAACACAAAACACAAGTATTTCAGACTGTGAAGTTACACCTCTAGGAGGGACGTAAATAAGATTTTTTTTCATTTTCAGTTTGGTAAATTGAAATGTGATCAATATGAACCAGTGTTTATCATCAGTACACTCTACTTCAAGCCAAAAGCTACACTCCCTTCCCTCCCTGTGCTATTTCCATTAGTCTAAGTATACTAATTCTTCAACAACAGGGAAGAGATGCCATTGGAAACCAACCAAAGGTTACATTAAAAGCCTTGAAGTGCCCTGTGTGCCTTGCCTGTAGGGACTCTAAAATTTAGGTCATAAACTGCTTGGCAAGGAATTCATTAGTTTTAGGTCATGCTATTCCAACATCATGAGAAAGATCATCAGCTCAGCCAGGAAGTCTCCAACTGTAATTAACCTAATACTCTGTTTCTGACAAGATAAATTCCCATTTGTCCACAGAAAAGTAGGTCTTAATGGCTCGTTAATTTATTTTCCTATAGGTGATCAGCAAGTATTTCACTTGAGATTAAATATACCAGCCTTGCTTGCAAGAACAAAAGTCTTCTGCAGAGTAGATAAATACTTTGGGCATCATACATGACTTTCAAACACGTCATCCTTGAGTGGGGAAAAAAGTTGCCTTTAAGATTTGTTCCCCCAACATTATCATTAGTTTAAAAAAGGCAGCAAAGCAAGAGCAACATTAATCTATTTCCTAAAGAAAAAACCCAGATCAAACCCTCCTGGTGTACAAGGACAAACGGAAAATCTTTTCCCAACTCCAGAAGTCACTCACTTTCTTCTTGGTCCACGTTTTGCTTTAACCGTCTTTTTCTGAGCTGGCTTTGCAGCACTGGCCTCAGCACCATCCAAAGGCAACGGCATCTTATGAGTTTCTATAGTTTCTTGGTTTTGATCAGAGGAGGGCACCAAAGTATTACACCCATCTTCTTTCTCCTTATGGTCTTCTGGTTTCATAGCACCATCGATTTTATTGCCACCATTCTTTTTTCCTGGCGACAAGGAAAAAAACCAAGGCTCTGAACTTAGGATCATCTATACCAGAGAGCTTTAAATGAATTCCAATGGTTTCTATCCAAGTTTCTAGTTCTGTCAAACAGGAGAAAGAGGAAGGGAAGAATACAATCTTTCTGCCAGAGCCCAGACAGGCTGTTATTCAGCTTCTGACTAGTCATTGATACAGCACATGCAGTACAGAGGCAGAGGTGAGCAGAGAAAGGGTAAAACAAAGCCAAGTACTTGTCACATTAGGCCTGGGGCTCAGTTTTCCAAACCTCAGCATGCAGTACCTTCAGTGTAGCATCTGAAACAACTGCATAGTTTGCACCCAGCATACTAAATTACTGCCATAAACTAATCAATATCCCACACCAACAAGGGAGGAGAAGCTTCTCTGGATCCTACATTACACGGTAGCAGACACTGGTACTAAGTGGCCAACACCATTCAGCTGAAACCCACATGAGCTAAAGGGCTGGCACTTACAAGAAGTCTACCCCACACAACCAGCATTCTCTTGGTGGCACACATCCCACCTTGGACAACCACATCCTTCTCAGTCAACTGGTTTAGAGGTAGGTGAACACAGCTTAAAGCTGAATAAACTTTTTGTTTAAAGCAAATCACTAGGTTTAATAGTCCCATCTGCCAAGACAGATGCTTTAACCTCACTGGAGAAATAAAGCACAGCTGCAAGGCCACAGAACTGCAACAAGCTGAAGCCATCTTCACTTACTTGTCAAACCTGGAGAGCTAAATTGGAAACTTAAGGCCTTCAGCTTCTAAAAAAAACTTGACAGCTCCTGTGTTGAGAAGGGCTTAAAATACCTGCTAGCAACACAGTATTCTGACAAATTATTATTTTGTTATTAAAAGAACCTTTAAACACAAGCCAGCTTATTTATCCCTTCCCCACCCCAAACAGTCTCATTCCTAGTCAGTACAACAAAGCACCTATGAAACCTGGCACTCAGCATCCACAATCTGTTTTCCTCCTTCTCATCGCCTTTATTTCATCCCAAAAATTTAAGAATTGTTTCTTCTACCAATGCTTCTACCTTGCACCCGATTTGACGCTGAATTACCTTTATATAAATTAGTATAAAGTAGTCAAATTAGAGAATAAACCAGCTTTGAATAATAAAACAGAGGGGTGGGGAAGATAAACTGCAAAACACTGCCCCAAGGAAGCAGAGCACTAATAGAATTGCAGGGAGATTAGGGCATAGTGACAACACAACCATTAGCTTTTTATATCCAGAGAAACAATACAAATATAGTCAGACATAAAAACAGAGGAAGAATTGGCCAGTAAACCTGTGATCTAAGTTTAAGGACACCACCCTCATCTTTGCAGAGTCCCAGTTTGTGAGCAGAGTTGCAGGACTGGGAAAGCCACCAGGCTGCGGAAGCTGCCTGGGCCTCCTGACCTGCAGCAAAGTTTCCAAATGGGGGTGGGGGAACATGTTTAATGAGGCAAAAAATCCAAAGATCAACCTTACCATCTCCTTTCCTGTAGGCTTTGTTTAGTGCTTTGCCCTGACATTTCACCTCACGATACATGACAGAGTTTTCTTCTTGGAGCGGAGGACGAGCACCAGAAGTTTTGCTGGGATTCAGGTAGCTGTAGATTTTGGATTGACCAATAAACACATTCTCCTAAAACAGACCCACACACAGCACATCAGAGATGCCTGGTGCATCACATTGGTATCCATAACATGCGGCAAAACAAAAAAGGGCTGGCATCTGACTGTGCTAATGCAAATTAACAGTGTTTTAATGCATCACCCTTGCTGCTGTTGCTATTTCTACTAACTGAAAACATAACGGTGGTAAGCACTCAGAGAGCTTTACTAATGCAAACTCTCAATACCAGAGGACTTTCATAGGAAACGTGTCTGGACGGGATATTTATAACTAACTCTGGGTTCCACCCTGTGCTTCACAGTACGAACTCTAGTGCTAAAAAAAAGCGAACCCTGAGTTCCTCAGGAGGAAAGCAGCCTCGCAGAGTGCAAGCCAAAAAAAATACCAGTAATGCAGCAAAAATTGCTCAAGTCCAGAGCATAACTCTCACAGCCAGAGAGGTACGAGCTTACTCAAACATTCCTATGAGGTGTCAAATGTTACAGCAGCTAATTATAAGCTCAACTGAGCAACACAGAAGACAGTTGCAACAGTTGCAGAGTCTACCTTGAGTGACACCTCTGAAGTTTGAGAAATCAACATTGCTTTCTTTTTCTCTACTATATTTCACAAAACAACGGGTAAAAGTTGTTCACAGCAAAAGAAACTTTGAAGGGTCCACACAAAGCACTTATGCCTAATCAGGAATACGGTAAAATCCTCAGATATGGTCCAACACCACAGAGTGTCTCGAGCCTCAAGAGCATAAACGGTGAGCAGTACCAAATTCAGCAGTGGTCAGTGGAGTTGTGCCACCTTTCCTCACCAAGTTTGGCTATACAGAGCAGCTGGGAAATTGCGGTGCCTGGACAAGCAGATCCAACTTGGCCAGGAGGAGTTTGTCTTGGCTATACTTCGACTCAACTAAAAGCAATTTTCAGACACTGCAAGCCAGTTAAAGCAATAAAAACATGTTTTTTTTTTTTTTTTTTAATAAAAGCACACAAAGTTCCCCATTAGCTAAAAAACAGCTCTAATAGAGTCGACCAATCCTCCAGCACATGCAGTCATACAAACACCAAAACTGTAAGCAAAGCACACGGGATAATTGCAATAATTAGCATAATCACAAATAACAAATGTGCACGTAAAGAGCACACAAAATAAGTCAAGTTAGAGGCTCCAATCTCAGTCCACAAATAAACTTTATAGCAAAGACGAATGTTCCATTAGAACAGTCTGAGAAAAAGCAGGCCAGGCAGCCCCCACCCCCAGCGTTACTGGGAGGCCTGCGAGAGACAATCTTTCCTCATTTTTTTTTTTAAAAAAAAGCTTTTGAGGATGAAATACCATGAAAATACTCCATTTTAGCAATTATAAGCAACGACTCCCACGTGGCAAAGTGACCAAGATGCAGCGAAGAGGAGGATGGGCAATGTCTGGAGGGAGGAAGGAGCTGCTAGCCGCAGCCTCCCGGCTCCCAAGGCACCGCGAACTGGGAAAGAAGGATCCTCCTCCCGGCGCTTCCCCCCTCGCTCTCGGTGCCGGGAGGAACGTTCCGGGGGCAGCTGCGGGCCCGGGGCGGCGAGGGAGCAGCGCTTACCTCGCCGGCTCGGGGCCGGGCGGGGCCCTTCCTGTCGTTGGTGTCGGGGCCGGGCTCCTCGGCGCCGGGCATGGTCCTGCCTAGGGGCGAGGGACACAGAGCGGCGCCTGAGCCGGGGCCGCCCGCCCTCACGGCCCTCCCGCCGCGGCCTCCGCCATGTTTAAAGGGCCGGCGGCCCGAGCGCGGCCCCTCCCGCCAGCCGCGCGCACCGCGCGGGGGAGGAGCCGCCGCCCCGCGCCCGACGCCGCCGCCCATCCCCGCCCCTCCCCGCACCTCCGCCCGAGCCGGCCCCGCCGCCCCGCCGGGACCCGCGGAGCCGCCGCGCCGCCCTGCGCAGCCCCATCGGCTCGGCCGCCGCCGGGAGCCCCGCCCAGGGGCCGCCGCTCGCGGCAACTCGGTTTAAACGCGCGTCCCCTGCGCCCCCATTGGCCCGCACCTACGGCACCCGGAGCGCCCATTGGCGGCGCGGGAAGGGCCGCCCCCCGCGGCGGGAGCAGCCCCGGCACGGCGGGGGCCGCCTCTGACCCCCGAGCGGCGCCCCGGGGCGCCGCTCGGGGGTCAGAGGCGGCTCCCGCCGTGCAATCCGTGTAATCCTCGTGCAATCCGTGTTCCTTAAGGATGGCAGCTAAGCCACGGCAAAGCCTAACAGCCGCCGCCAGGAGGGCTCGGGCAGCCTCCAGCTTCGCGTCTCGTGCAGGTGCTGCAGGATCCGGTGAGGATGATCACCAGAGAGCAGAGCAGCACTGAGGTGAGAGGAATCACCAGGTTGGAAGAGACCCACTGGATCATTGAGTCCAACTATTCCTATCAAACCCTCAGCACCTCGTCCACCTGTGCCTTAAACACCTCCAGGGCAGGTGGATCAACCCCCTCCCTGGGCAGCCTGTTCTAGTGCCCTTTCTGTGATTTTTTTTTTCCCTGATGTCCAGCCTGAACCTCTCCTGGTGGAGCTTGAGGCCATTTCTCTGGCCTGGACAGGCACACACTCTCCTGGGAGGAAAACTGGTTGGTTGGAGGGCCCAGAGAGTGGTGGGAAATGCAGTTTACTCCAGCCGGAGGCCAGTTCCAAGTGGTGTCCCCAGGGCTCAGTGCTGGGTCCAGCCCCGTTCAACGTCTTCATCAATGACCTGGATGAAGGCATCGAGTGCACCCTGAGCAAGTTTGCAGATGACACTAAGCTGGGTGGAAATGTGGATCTGCTGAAGGGTTGGGAGGCTCCAAAGGGATCTAAACAGGCTGGACTGCTGGGCTGAGTCCAACGGCATGAGGTTTAACACGGCCAAATGCTGGGTCCTGCACTTGGGGCACAACAACCCTCAGCTCTCCTGACTGGGAGAAGTCTGTCTAGAAAGCTGCCTGGAGGAGAAGGACCTGGGGTGGTGGTTGACAGTGACAGCCAGCAGTGGCCCAGGTGGCCAAGAAGGCCAATGGCATCTTGGCTTGGATCAGAAACGGTGTGACCAGCAGGTCCAGGGAGGTTATTCTCCCTCTGTACTCGGGCACTGGTGAGGCTGCTCCTCGAATCCTGTGTCCAGTTCTGGGCCCCTCACCACAAGAAGGATGTTGAGGCTCTGGAGCAAGTCCAGAGAAGAGCAACGAAGCTGGTGAAGGGGCTGGAGAACAGGCCCTATGAGAAGTGGCTGAGAGAGCTGGGGGTGTTTATCCTGGAGAAGAGGAGGCTGAGGGGAGACCTCATTGCTCTCTCCAACTACCTGAAAGGAGGCTGTAGAGAGGAGGGTGATGACCTGTTCTCCCAAGTGACAGGGGAGAAGCAAGCACGCTGAGCCACCACCACAAAGTGTGATTAATCCGTCCTCTTATCTGCGCCAACCCCTTGAGGACCTGCCCAACAACAGCTGCCTGTGTGTGCTTGGGATAGAGAGCTGCGATAAGCATGCTCACCCACAGTGTTATCAGCACGGGGTCAGCTTCCCACCCAGGGCTTATTTGCAGCCACAAGCTGTGGCTCCCTTGGGCATTCCTACACAACTTAATCAGCCAGTTCAGGATGGTGATGCAACTGAATACAATCCCTCTCCCCGGGAAGAACAGAAAAAAAACCCAACATCAATTTCAGTAAGAAATGCCCCAAACCAAACGGATGGTCCAGTCCTCCCCAGGCTGTCCCTGGAATCGGGGAGTGGACAAGAAACAAAGTTAGTGTGACTGCCTATGCTTTCCACATTTTATGACAGCTCTTCTGCAAAAGAAGCCCAGCTAGCACCATGATCTCTGCACCATCACTGACAAAGCATACACATGCACTTCACAAAGTGCGATGCGCTGGGTGTTTGGCTGCGGGCAGCAGACATCAACTGCACATCATGGCGAGGCACTTCACCATTCAGAAGAGCACTGGAGCCCTCGGCAGACGCTGCTCTGATTTTTCCACCCCAATTCACACTGTTCTTTTCACACAGCTAAGATGTGACTGGGAAAAAAAATCGTCATAAATTACTAATAATGATTTCCTTCTGGCAGAAATTGAGGAACGCTGTTCCTAATGTCTTGGGAAAGCTCTGGAAACACTTTTACTGTGGTTTTGCTCAGCCTTTTTTTGTCTCGGATGTCTTTTAATATTAAGTTTATAGATGTACATTTAAGCAACCGAGTTTGCGTTGCAGCTGTGCCGGCCCCCAGCAGAGGGGGCAAGCCAAGAAATTCTCTTCCCTAGAGCAACAAAGGAAACGGCATCATCTGCAGCAGCACCGAGCGCTCCCGTTACGCCTGGTGGCTTCCCCAGCTCTCTGCAGGACATTTTGGCTTAAAAAGCCAGTACCTAGAGGGAGTGAAAATGTTATCACACACATCTCCAGGGTTCTTTAGCCTGGAGAAGAGGAGGCTGAGAGGAGACCTCATTGCTCTCTACGACTGTCTGAAAGGAGGTTGTAGAGAAGAGGGTGATGGCCTCTTCTCCCAAGGGACGGGGGACAGGACAAGAGGGAATGGCCTCAAGTTCCGCCAGGGGAGATTTAGGCTGGACATTAGGAAAAAGGTTTTCACAGAAAGGGTCATTGGGCACTGGAACAGGCTGCCCAGGGAGGTGGTTGATTCACCTTCCCTGGAGGGGTTTAAGGGACGGGTGGATGAGGTCCTGAGGGCCATGGTTTAATGTTTGATAGGAATGGCTGGACTCGATGATCCGGTGGGTCTCTTCCAACCTGGTTGTTCTATGATTCTGTGATTCCATGATTCTATGAGGCTCTAGCCCAAAAGAGGAGGCGTCTGTCTGAAAGCGCCTGTCACCACGGTTCAGGACCCATGGCACATGAGAAGTGCTGGCCGGTTCCCGTGCTCCTGGGGGCACAGCCCAGCTCCCAGCACCAGCTCTAAAACCCAGTGACCTAAATATTATCTGGTATAGCACTGTGAGAGCAGCTACTGAGAGAACGGTGTTTAATGTGGAAATGTGGAATACTTTTGTGGGGGAAAGGAAGAAAAGCTAATGAACGTAGCGTTGGACTGGCTCAGAAATGAAAGAAAATCTTAAGAGTAAATACCTGCAGTCTAAACTAATGCTTCACCCAGTTTTAAAAAAAAAAACCTCTTATTTTTTTAGGACAGGTTACCTTTAAATTCAATGGTTCAGTTTATTTTAAATGCACCACAAGATGTTAGTTAAATAACATGAGAGCAAGTTCTTGTTCTTGCTGTAGTTCTCATACAGCACCTGTCAATTTTGCAAAATAAAATCACTATCACAACATTTAGATAAATTACTTGTTCACAAGAAGAAATACTGACAATTTGTGTCTCAGCCACTGTATCCATTAGAAAGCAAGTAAAACCTATGCCCTAAGGGCAACTCCTGAGCATTACATTAAGCAACATTATTGAATAAAGTCATATATTAAAATGCCAGTAGGTACTAGCTATGTTTCATAGATTATAAAATATAATTACAGTCAGAGTAGTATCTACCAAGGATTAAAAAAAAAAGCTGATCTCTGACCAAAAAGTGCATTCAGTGAGATCCTTGTTATATTCAAAATCCCATGGAAACTTCAAAACCCCATGGAAACAGCTTCCTTGAGGATAATTCCACATGTGCTCATTTCACACCAGTAGGAAGCATACAGCAGGATCACTCACCTCTCCCAGTCGAGGCCACCATCAGTTCTGCTCTCAGGCCTGGCAGGTAACTATCTTTTCAACTCAATACATCAAAACTGTTACTTTCTGTCAATGATTGCAGGGCACTGTTTAGATGCAGCAAAGGTGAGATGGACTGCACAAGAACTGCTCTTCACTCTGTGAAGTGTGTAGAGGGCAATAATCAAGGTTTTAGCTGTCGTTTAAATTATTCTTTTCATCTCTGGATGAAAAGACTTCCATCGTCTTTTCCTCCATTTAGTGTCTGAAGCATCACTGATTAATCTGAAATACTTAAGCCTGTTTAATTAACATTGCTTTGTCTTTAAATAGCTTAGCCTAAATCTGGCTTATCCTGTATTGGTTATTTTAATCCTTAAGTTTGTCTAACGGTAAAATAAGTAAACTTGTATAAAATTAAATGAGCAGTACTGAATATGTTAAGATTTCATGACTGTTCACCCTCGATTTACGTCTACTTCTGTTCTGTTAAAAATTCATAAAAATTGTTGTATTGTTATGCAACTGGGAATCATAGAACAACCAGGTTGGAAGGGACCCATCGGATCATCGAGTCCAACCATATGAATGAAGCAAGGCTGAGAGAGTGGTTGTTCAACTTGGAGAAGACTCCAAGACCTTCCTGCAGCCTTGATACAATTTAAAGTGGCTTCTACGAAAGATGGGGGAAAGCTTTCTAGCAGGGCCTGTAGCAATAGAACAAGGGGTAATGGTTTTAAACTAACTCCCAGACAAGTTTAGACTAGATGGACTTTTCACGCTGAGGGTGGTAAGGCCCTGGCCCAGCTTGTCCAGAGAAGCGTCCCTTCCCTGGAGGTGTTGGAGGCCAGGCCAGACGGGACCCTGAGCAAATCGAGGAGCCGAAGGTGTCGCTGCTCCCGCAGGGAGGTTGGACTGAGACCGCCAAGGCCGCCCCCAACCCAAGCCGTTCTGTGAGGCTGAGATGGAAGGGAAGGTGTCCCGTCGGCAAGGCTGAAATGCTTTCTCCCATTGTTAAACCCCCAGTCAGCAGGCAGCC
Organism: Coccyzus lansbergi; assembly: GCA_033558105.1. Classification (NCBI taxonomy): domain Eukaryota; kingdom Metazoa; phylum Chordata; class Aves; order Cuculiformes; family Coccyzidae; genus Coccyzus; species Coccyzus lansbergi. The sequence goes on from JAUMJK010002631.1 coordinate 55,453, forward strand.
GGTTTTCAAGCACGAGTGGCTCCTCGCAGCGGAAAAATTTCGCATTAGCAGCTCGTAAAACCCACGCCAGGCAGCGCGCAGGGACCCCCTCCGGGGCCGCCCGAGGCGGGAGCCGCCCCTCGAGCCGCCAGAGGAGCCTGGTCTCGCGAGAGCGCTGCCATCAGCGCGCCCGCCGCCATCTTGGGGAGCCGGGGTCACGTGATCGCGCGCGGCCGCCCTCCTCCGCCTTTCCCCTCCCCCACCCACCGGGAACCGGGCCCGGATCGTCGCTCTCTGCTCCCGCCGCCGCCCCGGGGCCTGGCGCCTCTGCGGGGGACATCGCTTTTTGTCAAGGACGGTGGATATGGCGGGTTTTTTGGGGAGGGAAGCTCGCTATCTCCGACCTATTCCTGGGACGGGGAGGGACGAGGCGCGGCGTGTCACGTGACAGGGCAGCGCGCGGCCCGGTTCGGCGCCGGTGCCGGCGAGGAGGGGCGGTGGGGGTGGGGGGGGGGTAGGCGCGAG
>JAUMJK010002632.1:0-24548 GCA_033558105.1 Coccyzus lansbergi
TTAGGGATTGACGGGGAATGGTGGACTCGGCCCAGTGGGTGTCTTCCAATCTGGTGATTCTACGATTTCGGACTACAGTACCCAGCATGCACCGCGCGGCGCGGTGTGGGCGCTCCCATCGGGACTACAATACCCAGAGTGCACCACAAGAGGGAGGGCGGACGGCGGCGCGCGAGGGTCACGCGGCGCGAAAGGCGGAGTGGAGGGAGCGGATGGGGCTGTGCGCGCTGCTCTTCCTCGCCGCCCTCCTCGTCCTCCTCTCCCTCCTCCTCCACCGGAGCCTCCGCGGCGCCGCGGGGGGACCCAGCCCCTTCGCCGCCGATGCCCGGCGCCCCCCGGCCCCGCTCGTCACCGACAAGGCTGTGCGAGAGTGTGCTCAAGACAGGTGAGTGCGGGGACCGGGGGGAGAGGGGTGGGGGTAGCACCTCCCAGGGCAGCAGCAATCACCTCCCGTCAGCCCCCGGTCAGCATCCCCCCCGGGACCCTCATCCCCCTCCCCGGACCTACATCTTCCCCCCTGGACCCACATCCCCTCCCTGGACCCACGTCTCCCCATGGGTCGGGACCCCCCAGCCCATCCTCTCCCCATGGATGGGGACCCCCCAGCCCCACATCTCCCCATGGGTCGAGACCCCCCCAGCCCCACATCTCCCCATGGGTCGAGACCCCCCCAGCCCCACATCTCCCCATGGGTCAGGACCCCCCAGCCCCACATCTCCCCATGGATGGGGACCCCCCAGCCCCACGTCTCCCCATGGATGGGGACCCCCCAGCCCCACGTCTCCCCATGGATGGGGACCCCCCAGCCCCACGTCTCCCCATGGATGGGGACCCCCTAGCCCCACGTCTCCCCATGGATGGGGACCCCCAGCCCAACGTCTCCCCATGGATCAGGGCCCCCAGCCCCACGTCTCCCCATGGATGGGGACCCCCCAGCCCCACATCTCCCCATGGATCGGGATCCCCAACCCATCCTCTCCCCATGGATCGGGACCCTCCAGCCCCACGTCTCCCCATGGGTCAGGACCCTCCAGCCCCACATCTCCCCATGGGTCGGGACCCCCCAGCCCCACATCTCCCCATGGATCGAGACTCCCAGCCATGATGCTTCTCCCCCTCACCCCCTAAGGCTTTGGGGTCTCCTCTGGGTGTCACCCCCCGATCCCCCCATGACCGTCCCCCCCTCTTTTCCAGTGTTCTCAGCAGATAAGGTCCCCGCAGGCCTAGATGCCATCGTGGTTGGCAGCGGCGTGGGGGGCCTGGGGGCGGCGGCCATACTGGCCAAGGCAGGCAAGCGGGTGCTGGTGCTGGAGCGGCACGGGAAGCTGGGGGGCTGCACCCACACCTTCAGCGAGAAGGGCTTCGAGTTCGACACAGGTAACGAGGCCACCAGGACGGGAACACGCGCCCCTGGATCGGTGGCCCCGTCGCTCGGCTCCAGATCCTACACGAACCCCTCATTGACCCCCGTGGCCACCGTGTCCTTCTAGGAGCCAAGATAGCCGCCACGATTCTTAAGAAGCCATTGGGCTCCTTGACGCCCTCCCTCCAGTGTCCCCCCACGTGACCTGTGGTCACGTGGGGGGAAACTGGAGGGAGGGCGTCAAGGAGCCCAATGGCTTCTTAAGAATCATGGTCACGTGACCTCATCACATGTCACATGGTCCCCATGTCACCCCCTAAGCGACCTTAAGACCCTCCATGTTCCTCAGGACCCACCAGGATTGTTAAGAGCCTCTTGGGCTCCTTGCCCCCCCCCCACACCCCAGTGGTCACGTGACCCCGTTGGGGTTGTTCAGGTTGCCCAGAGCCGTGGTGGCTGCTCCATCCCTGAGGGGCTCAGGGGCAGCTTGGATGGGGCTTGGAGCCCCCTGATCCCGTGGGAGGTGTCCCTGGTGGGACTGGATGGGCTGTGAGGTCCCTTCCAACTCAACTCATTCTATAGGTCACCTTTCCAGGGAAGGTGACTCGACCCCCTCCCCGGGCAGCCTGTTCCAATGCCCAATGACGCTTTCTGTGAAAAAATTCCTCCTAATGTCCAGCCTGAGCCTCCCCTGGTGGAGCTTGAGGCCATTCCCTCTCGTCCTGTCCCCTGTCCCTTGGGAGAAGAGCCCAGCTCCCTCCTCTCCACAACCTCCTTTCAGGGAGTTGCAGAGAGCAATGAGGTCTCCCCTCAGCCTCCTCTTCTCCAGGATAAACACCCCCAGCTCTCTCAGCCACTCCGCATAAGGCCTGTTCTCCAGCCCCTTCAATGAGTGGGACTGGATGGGCTTTGAGGTCCCTTCCAACCCAACTCATCCTATAGCTCCATGATTCTAACTTGCCATCAACTAGAACCTACAGATCCCGTCCCTGGAGGGGTTCAAGGTCAGGCTGGATGGGGCTTGGAGCCCCTGAGCCAGTGGGAGGTGTCCCTGGCTTGGATCTGGATGGGCTTAAGGGTCCCTTCCAACCCAAACCATCTCTTGGTTCCATGATTCTCGCTTGTCATCAACCAGAACCCCCAGATCCCATCCCTGGAGGGGTTCAAGGCCAGGTTGGATGGGGCTTGGAGCCCCTGAGCACGGTGCAAGGTGGCACTGGATGGGCTGTGAGGTCCCTGCAAGCATCGTGAAGGTGTTTTCCGGCTCTTTCCGCAGGGCTGCACTACGTGGGGCAGCTGGAGGAGGGCTCCAGCGTGCGCTTCCTGCTGGAGCAGCTGACGGAGGGGCAGCTGCAATGGGCTGAGCTGCCTGCTGCCTGCGACACCGTCGTGCTGGGAGACCCCGGCCGGGGCGCCAGGACCTTCCGCCTCCGCTTCGGAGAGCAGGAGTATTTCCAGAGCCTCAGGGAGCACTTCCCCAAGGAGGGAGAGGCTATCCAGGAGTTTGAGCGGCTGCTCAAGGTAGAGCAGCTCCGTCTGCTCCGGGGAAAAGGCTGAGGGAGGGATCGAGAGGCAAAAATCAACTCCTGCCGCAACACCCAGAGCATGGAGAAGGGGGGAGAACAGCAACAGGGCTTGACCCAACCCTGAACCCATCAAAAATTGCCCTGAACCCATCAAAAATTGCCCTGAACCCATCGAAAATTGCCCTGAACCCAATGAAGCAATTACACCCATGAAGTAATTGGTGCTAAATGGATGGGTTTAAGGATGAATTTGTTAATTGATGCTTCAAAACCACCTTTGAAACCTCAGGGAGGGGTTTAGGGTGCTCCCCTCGCCCCGAGACGCCGTGTTGAAGGGATCCCATTGCCTCCTATTGCCTCTCTGTGAGCCGAGGAGGAAATTTAAGGGGAAACGGAGGCTTCGGATCATCTTTAGAGCATCTTCGGAGCATCTTTGGAGGCCACCCTAGGGGTTGTCTCTGCCGAGCTGGTGGCCGACGCTCCCCGTCTGGTCCCGCAGAGCGTCAGGAGAGGGATGGTGCTGCTAGGGCTCCTGAAGATGCTCCCGCGGGCGCTGGCCGTGCCGCTGTGCCGCTCGGGCCTGCTCACCTGGCTCAGCCCCTTCTGCCGCTTGGCGTCGCGCAGCCTGAAGGACGTGGTGGACGGGCTGACGGCCGACCCCGAGCTCAGGGCCGTCTTCAGCTACATCTTCCCCGCTTATGGTAGGTCACGGGGTGGCTTTGGGGGACATGGAGCCAGCAGCTTGGTTGTCGCCATGTCCTCATCACTCGGCTTTATCTCCTTCCCTCCATGTTCTCCACACGCTCTGTGAGACCCAAACCTAGAGCTCTGGAGCCCTCAGCACAGGGAGGAGATGGACCTGTTGGAGCGAGGCCTGAGGAGGCCACAGAGATGATGTGAGGGCTGGAGAACCTCTGCAGTGAGGCCCGGCTGAGAGAGTTGGGGTTGTTGAGCCTGGAGAAGGCTCCGAGGAGACCTTAGAGCAGCTTCCAGTGCTGAAAGGGGCTCCAGGAAAGCTGGGGAGGGGCTCTGGGTCAGGGAGGGCAGGGAGAGGATGAGGAAAAAGAGTTTGAAGCTCCAGTAGGTGAAATTGAGATGAGATCTTAAGCAGAAATGTTTTCCTGTGAGGTCCTGGCCCAGGTTGCCCAGAGCAGGGGTGGCTACCCCATCTCTAGAGGGGTTCAAGGGCAGGTTGGATGGGGCTTGGAGCCCCTGATCCCATGGGAGGTGTCCCTGGGTTGGATCTGGATGGGCTTTGAGGTCCTTTCCAACCTCTCTATGCTTCTCTAATTGCTAATGGTCCCCGAGGACTCCTCTGGGTGCTGCTGACCCATCGCTTGTCACCCCCATCTCTCCTTTCTTATGGTCCAGCTGATAACCGGGCACTCCTTGTCCTAAAAAAAAAAGATTAGGAAAAGCCTCAAACCCACGATTTGGGCCCAAATAGAATCTCCTGAGTTGGATCCCGAGGGTCTTGGAGTCCAACTCGTGTCCCTGCACAGCGTTCGCCCCTCACTGAGATCATCAACCAAACTTGTTTGGATTATTGACCTTCTTGGTGTTGTGGCTGCTTCCCTGGGAGCTCTTCCACTGCTCCACTACCCTCTGGGGCAAGAACCTTTTTCTTCACGTCCAACCCGACCCCTGGACCCGTTTTCCTGCCATTCCTGCTCCTTTTTCCCCAGGCGTGGTCCCCTCCAAGGCCAGCTTCTCCATGCACGCCATCCTCATCAACCACTTCCTTCACGGTGCTTGGTACCCCCGAGGCGGCGCCGGAGAAATCGCCTTCCACACCATCGCCGTCATCCGGAAAGCTGGAGGCAACGTCCTGGGGAAGGCGCCGGTGCAGAGGATCCTGCTGGACTCCGAGGGCAGAGCCTGTGGTGAGTGCTGGGAATGGGTGGAAGAGGCACACGTGACTTCTGGTGCTTTTAACCGGAGCTTTTCCTTCCCTCCTGGCTGTTCCCTTCCAGGCGTGAGCGTCAAGAAAGGGGAAGACGTGGTGAACATCTTTGCTCCTGTTATCATTTCGGACGCTGGGATCTTCAACACCTACGAACGGCTCCTGCCAGCGGAGACACGAGCGTTGCCGGGTAAAATAGCAGCATGGGGGTTTGGAGGGGTTATGGCATTGACCCCCTCCAAGCCGTGTCCCGTCATGGTTGCACTGAAATGGATGGAGGTCATGTCAGGGTCCCCAGGGCTCAGTGCTGGGTCCAGCCCTGATCAGTGTCTTCATCAATGACCTGGATGAAGGCATCGAGTGCTCCCTGAGCAAGTTTGGGGATGACACTGAGCTGGGTGGAAGCGTCAATGTGAAGGAGGGTCGGGAGGCTCCAAAGGGATCTGGACAGGTTGGATCCATGGGCTGAGACCAACGGGATGAGGGTTAACGAGGCCAAATGGCGGATCCTGCACTTGGGGCACAACAACCCTGAGCAGCTCCAGACTAGGAGAAGTCTGGCTGGAAAGTGCCTGGAGGAGAAGGCCCTGGGGGTGTTGGTTGAAGAGGAGCCAGCAGGGGCCCAGGGGGCCAAGAAGGCCAAGGGCATCTTGGCTTGGATCAGACACGGTGTGGCCAGCAGGGCCAGGGAGGTTCTTCTCCCTCTGGACTCGGCACTGGTGAGGCTGCTCCTCAAATCCTGGGGTCAGTTCTGGGCCCTCAGCACAAGAAGGATGTTGAGGCTCTGGAGTGAGTCCAGAGAAGAGCAACAAGGCTGGTGAAGGGGCTGGAGAACAAGGATTGTGAGGAGCGTCTGAGAGAGCTGGGAGTGTTTCTCCTGGAGAAGAGGAGGCTGAGGGGAGACCTCATTGCTCTCTGCAACTCCCTGAGAGGAGGTTGTGGCGAGGAGGGAGCTGGGCTCTTCTCCCATTTCCCCTTCTTCCCTCCCCGCTGCAGAGATCCAGGCTCAGCTCCGCATGGCGACCCACGGGGAAGGGGGTTTCACCGTCTTCGTAGGACTTAATGGCTCCAGGGAAGAGCTGGGACTGGAGCCCACCAACTACTTCATGTACCCAGGAACTGACCTGGATGAAATGTAGGTTTGGCTCCACCTCGGACACGCTTCATTAAGCTTAAGGAGATGAATTCCTGGCTGGTGACTCGGAGAATGCTCTCGGGGAGTCCTCGCTGCTCGAGCATTTGGTCCTAACAAGTCTTCAGGGAGAGGTTCTCACCCACCTTGGTGTCTCCGCAGGGTGAATCGCTACCTGGCGTCTCCCAGAGAAGAAGCTGCCAAGAACATCCCGCTCCTCTTTGTCACCTGCCCCTCGGCCAAGGACCCCACCTGGGACACGAGGCACCCAGGTAAAGGCTGAAGCTCAACCACACGGTGACTCGTAAGGGCTTGTTGGGTTTTTAGTTCATTCGATGGCTTCAGCCATGAAGTTCCTCCTCAAATAGCCATGGGGAGTGATCTTCAGGAGAAGGGGATGAAGGATACAGGACAGCAAAGCCCTAGGAATGTCCCAGAGGTGTTTGCACAGGGAGGGTTGGATCAACAGCCCCGACCTCCTTCTTCTGCAGGTAAATCCACGCTGGCTGTCGTCTTCTTTGCCAAATACGAGTGGTTTGAGGAGTGGAAGGACGAGCAGGTTAAGAAGCGAGGAGACGATTACGAAGAGCTGAAGAAGAGCTTCGTGGACATGGCCATGCAGGCCGTCTTCAAGCTCTACCCTCGCATCGAGGACAGGGTGAGGAAACTCAGGGTTCAGTGCTCCTCGGGCTCCTCTCCTGGGTCTGCCGGACACAAGGTCCACTTGAGCTGCACAGCAGCCATTGCCACCACCTCTCAAATGTGCCGGAGGGGACATGGTGCTCTTCCAGAACCATTCTGGGACCAAACCAGCCCAGAACCACCCGCCAAGGGTCTCCAAGCAGCTCCTACCCCAAGCAAACAGCTTTCTGGAGCACGAGGCCCCCTGTGCCGTCACACCCACCTCCTGCAGACCACGTTGTCCCCTTGTGTCCCCCCAACCCAGATCGAGTACATCTCGGGAGGGACGCCCCTCACCAACCAGCACTACATCGGCAGCCCCAAGGGGGAGATTTACGGCATGGACCATGGCATCAGCCGCCTGCAGGCCGAGGCCATCGCCACCGTGAGGGCACAGACTGCTGTCCCCAACCTCTACCTGACAGGTACCTTGGCCACCAACCACTGACCGGACACAGTGACTGTCTCCTCAGATGGGGACACCTCCAGGGACATGGGATATGGGGGGGAAACCTTCACTCCTGTCTTGGAATAAGGAGGGGGATGAGCTGCAGGGGTGCTGGAAGAGTCACTGGAGCACCTCGAAGCGGAACTACGAGGTCCCAAGAGGATGAGGAACAAACTGTGCCTCATCCAGCTCCAGGATGTGGTCTCCCTGCCCGGTGCTGATTTATTTCGTTTGGGTTGGGGGCCTCCGAGCTCTCTTCCAAGCTCAACGATTCCATGATTTTAGCTGGAAGGGGTCGTGCGGGGAGTTTAAACCCAAGGGAAGGGATGGTGGATGATGTGTTGAGGATGGTGGTGTCCCCAACAGCTTTGGATGGTCACTTGGGCTGCTCCATGGGGCCCATGACTGCCGCCATCGCCACCTCTCTCTCTCTCTCTCTCTCTCTCTCTCTCCCAGGGCAGGATCTGTGCCTGGGAGGCTTTGTGGGAGCCCTGCAAGGAGCCCTCCTCTGCGCCAGCGCCGTCCTCAAGCGCAACCTCTACATTGACCTGGCCCGACTCAAAAAGCGCACAGAGGCTGCCGGCGCCCAGAAGAGGGACTGAAGGTGTCTGTCCTACCTGCCTGAACCTCCCTTGTCCCCTCGTCCCACCCCCCCAGTGCCGCACAGTGCTCGTAGCTCAGCCTTCCCCCAGCAGAGCCAGTTGGAGGACATCATAGAATCATAGAATAAGCAGGTTGGAAGAGTCCAACCATTCCCATCGCTCACTAACCCATGTCCCTCAGCACCTCAGGGGTTGTGGTGGAGGCAGCACCTCCCCGAGATGGGGCTTTGGGGCTCAGTTGATCTCATAAAGCTCCAGGTGGCACCTTCAGAGGTTGTGACGGAGGCAGCAGCTCCCTGGGATGGGGCTTTGGGGCTCTAGTTGGTCTCTCAAAGCTTCACTGAGCTCATAAAGTTCCAGGTGGCACCTCCAGGGGTTGTGACAGGCAGCAGCTCCCTGGGATGGGGCTTTGGGGCTCTAGTTGGTCTCTCAAAGCTTCACTGAGCTCATAAAACTCCAGGTGACACCTCTAGGGGTTGTGGTGGAGGCAGAACCTCCCTGAGATGGGGCTTTGGGGCTCTAGTTGGTCTCACAAAGCTTCACTGAGCTCATAAAGCTCCAGGTGACACCTCCAGGGGTTGTGGTGGAGGCAGAACCTCCCTGAGATGGGGCTTTGGGGCTCTAGTTGGTCTCATCAAGCTTCATTGGGCTCATAAAGCCCCAGGTGGCTCCTCCCTGGGATGGGGCTGAGCACAGGCTTGTCCAGGCGGATCTGGTCGAGCCCCAGCAGCCCCTGGATGGACTCCAGATCATTTAATCCAGGAGAAACCACCCCAAACTGAGCCCCGTCACTGCAGGCACCCAGGAGAGGCTCACGGACACTGTCCTTTAGGGTGGTGGGATAAGCAGGTCCTTCACAAGGCCAGCGGGAAGGGATTTAAGCCAAGTTTAAAGCTGTTTAAGGTGCTTTCTCGCTGTTCAGGGCTTCCAAAGTCATTCCGTGTGGCGGTGGAGGAGCAGAGCCGCGTGCTCCATGCCGACACAGCCCCGAGGCCTGTAGCAAGACAAAAATCGTAGGCTTTGCATCTGCTGGGAGAAGCTTGGGGTCGTGATCAAAGCCCTCTCCGAGCAGGAAGGGGAATCACGTGAAATCAAAAATAAATCGCATCATCGTCGCCTTGTGGTCTGTGCCTTGTGATGTGGGATCAGCAGGGCTGGGGGGGAGGAGAAGGCAGATGAGTTTAGGGACAAAGAGACCTCCAAGCCCATCCGGTTCCATCCCAGGGACACCTCCCTCTGGATCCAGTCACTCCAAGCTCCATCCAGCCTGGCCTTGAACCCCTCCAGGGACGGGGAAGCCACAGCTTCTCTAGGCAACATCTACCAAACTCTCAAAAAGAATTTTTACCTAAGATGTCATCTCAATCTCCCTTCTTGCAGCTGAAAACCATCCTCCCTCCTCCTCTCCCTGCTCCAGAGCCCCTCCCCAGCTTTCTCGCAGCCCCTTTCAGCGCTAGAAGCTGCTCGAAGGTCTCCCTGGAGACTTCTCCAGGCTGAAGAACCCCAACTCATAGAACCATAGAATCACCAGGTTGGAAGAGACCCATCGGATCATCGAGTCCAACCATTCCCATCAATCACTAACCCATGTCCCTCAGGACCTCGTCCACCCGTCCCTTAAACCCCTCCAGGGAAGGTGACTCAAACCCCTCCCTGGGCAGCCTGTTCCAATGCCCAATGACCCTTTCTGTGAAAAACTTCCTCCTGATGTCCATCCTGACCCTCCCCTGGTGGAGCTTGAGGCCATTCCCTCTCGTCCTGTCCCCTGTCCCTTGGGAGAAGAGCCCAGCTCCCTCCTCTCCACAACCTCCTCTCCGAGAGTCCCAGAGAGCAATGAGGTCTCCCCTCAGCCTCCTCTTCTCCAGGATAAACTCGATGGTGAGCGGCTGATCCACCATCCCAGGAGGAAACAATTCACTTTTCTTTCCTTTCTCCACCATCTCCACAAGCTCCAGGCTTGAGTGGCACCAACTCAGCCCTCTCCTGGGTGTTCCCAGGACAACCTGTGTCCCTCTCCTACCCCCGTGAGTCATTCCCAGGTGTCACTTCTCGGCAGGTGACAGGACCTTGCTCCTGCCTTGCCCTCGGGAATCAGCTGTGCTGGTGCTGAGCCAGACGAGCAGGACACGCTCCCCTCAGCTTCCCAAAGTTACTCCTCGGGACTTGCTGAGCTCTGTGTCGGCACGGTGAGGGGTCTGGACACCACCTACCTGCCCAAGGAGATGTCCCAACTGAGCCAGAACCGGGCTCTCATCATCGTCAACACCCATTTTCGCAGCAGCGAGAGCGACGTGACACCTGGGACCCGGAGAGGAGCCAAGCGAGAAGCAGAGAAGCTTTCCAAGGTGCTCTCCCAGCTCGGTTACGCGGTGACACTGGCGCACAACAAGACAGCCAAGGAGATCGAAGAGCTCTACTGGCAAGGTACAAACCCCGAAACCCTGTGCCTCACCCCTTCCCAAGCCCAGATGAGAGAATCATAGAATGGGTTGGGTTGGAAGGGACCTCCAAGCCCATCCAGATCCAACCCAGGGACACCTCCCACTGGCTCAGGGGCTCCAAGCCCCATCCAGCCTGGCCTGGAACCCTCCAGGGATGGGGCAGCCACCACTGCTCTGGGTAACCTCATTTCTTCCTAAGATCTCCTCTCAGTCTCCCCTTTTTCAGCTGAAAACCATTCTCCTTGTCCTGTCTGTGCATCCAGAGCCTCTCCCCAGCTTTCCTGCAGCCCCTTTCAGTCCTGGAAGCTGCTCTAAAGTCTCCCCGGACCTTCTTCTCCAGGCTGGGCAACCCCAACTCTCTCAGCCTGTCCTCTCATCCAGGACATTCTCCAGATTTTCCCCCCTAGATCGTTGCCGGACATCATCATTGTGTCTGTGTCCTTCCAGAGTGCAGCCACGAGCACGGCGACTACTTCGTGAGCATCATCTCCAGCCACGGCAAGGAGGGCGTTGTCTTCGGCTGCGACACAGAGCCAGTTCAGCTGAGCCGCTTGTTCCGGATTTTATCCTCAGGGAAGTGCCCGGCGCTCAGGAAAATCCCCAAAATCTTCTTCATCCAGGTAATGCAGGCACTGGGGGAGACCCTGAGCCCTCGATTCCTCAGCTGGTGCAGCATCAGGCGGCCGCAAGCACGAGGTCGAGTGGGTTTGGTGGTGGTTTTCCTACATCCGTGGGAGAATTCCAGCCTTCCAGTGCCTCCCCAGCTCCCCACCACGACCCAATCCCAACCCAATCCCTCTCTTTTCCTGCTTTCATCGTCGCTGAGGTTTCTTTGCTGGTTGCAAACGCTCCTCTCCCAGGTTGTCATCACCCGCACACCCATCCACACACCCACCCACACAGCCACCCACGTGTCTCTTCATGAGGAAATAGCTCCGATCTCTCCCATGTGTCCCAGCCAGGAGCGTTTCTCCTGGAGCTCTTCACCCTTGGGACTCTCAGAGCTGAAAACAAAGCGTTTGCCGCCATCCGTGATGTTACCAGGATGAAATATTCCCTAAGGATACCACCGGGATGGAGACAAAGCCATCGAAGCTGCCTTCTAATCCCTTCTCCGTGACGCTTGAGCTATGGGAGAAACATAGAATCTTGGAATGAGTTGTAAGGGACCTCAAAGTCCATCCAGTCCCACCTCTCCCACTGGCTCAGGGGCTCCAAGTCCCATCCAGCCTTGCCTTGAGCCCCTCCAGGGATGGGGCAGCCACCACTGCTCTGGGCAACCTGTTCCAGGGCCTCACAGCAAAACATTTCCTTCTAAAAATCTCATCTCAACCTCCCCTCTTGCAGCTCAAAACTCTTCCCTCTCATCCTATCCCTGTCCTTCCCTGATCCAGAGTCCCTCCCCAGCTTTCCTGGAGCCTCTTTCTGCACTTAAAGTTGCTCCAAGGTCTCCTCGGAGCCTTCTCTTCTCTAGGCTGAACAACCCCAACTCAATTGCGAACAAGTTTGGTGTTTGATAGGAACAGTTGGACTCGATGAGCCGGTGGGTCTCTTCCAACCTGCTTGTTTTCTGATTCTCTGATTTAATGACTCAGTTACTAAACAACCAACTAACCCCACGGCTGGATGGGCAGCAGTGGAATTATGCAACTAGACGTCGAACTTTCACCTCGACACCAGCGTTAATTACTCACGGGGTTCGTTTCCTGCTGGTAAAAGGGCTCGGCCGCTGCTCGAGACCTCCGGGGACGTCCCCTGCCTGACGCAACAAGCCAGTGACGGCTGAGTGCCTCGATCAGTGGGTAAAGTTCATGCTAACAGATACATTTATCCAAATATGAGCAAATATTGGAGGGTTGAGAGCATTTCAAGCCTCACCTGCTGCGCCCTCAGCATCAACACAGAGCCCGGTGGCCTCTGCAAACCTCCCAGCTCTTCAGTGAGGGAGGAGAGGAGAGGAGAATGCTCCAGGGAGACCTTAGAGCAGTTTTTAGCGCTGAAAGGGGCTCCTGGAAAGCTGGGAAGAGGCTCTTGATCAGGGAGGGCAGGGACGGGATGAGGGGGAATGGTTTTCAGCTGAGAGAGATGAGATCTTAGGGAGAAATTCTTATTTTGAGGGTTTTGCAGAGGTTGCCTAGGGAAGGGGTGGCTGCCCCATCCCTGGAGGGGTTCAAGGCCAGGCTGGATGGGGCTTGGAGCCCCTGAGCCAGAGGGAAGTGTCCCTGGGTGGGTCTGGATGGGCTTTGAGGTCCCTTTCCAGCCCAAACCACCCCATGATTCTAAGAAATACAAACTCTCAGGTAGGACAAAGGACCATGGGCAAGGGGGTGTTCTGACGGGGATTCTCTGGGGGCTTTCCCAGGGTTTCCAGGTGAGTTTCTCAGGTCCTACCTGCATCTACCGGCAAAGGGTTCCCTCATCTCCACGGTCATTGTGAAGAGAGGCCTGAGAAAGCTGAGCTGTGATGGATGAGAGAGAAGAGAATCATAGAATCACCAGGTTGGAAGAGACCCACCGGATCATCGAATCCAAACATTCCTATCAAACACTAACCCATGTCCCTCAGCACCTCATCCACGTCTCGAAATCCTTGTTCTCCAGCCCCTCATCAGCTTCGTTGCTCTTCTCTGGACTCGCTCCAGAGCCTCAACGTCCTTCTTGTGCTGAGGGGCCACAACTGACCCCAGGATTCGAGGTTCGCTCTCCCCAGTGCCAAGTCCAGAGGGAGAAGAACCTCCCTGGCCCTGCTGGCCACACTGTGTCTGATCCAAGCCAAGATGCCATTGACCTTCTTGGCCCCCTGGGCCCCTGCTGGCTCCTCTTCAACCAACACCCCCAGGGCCTTCTCCTCCAGGCACTTTCCAGCCAGACTTCTCCTAGTCTGGAGCTGCTCAGGGTTGTTGTGCCCCAAGGGCAGGATCTGCCATTTGGCCTTGTTAACCCTCATCCCGTTGGTCTCAGCCCATGGATCCAGCCTGTTGAGATCCCTTTGGAGCCTCCCGACCCTCCAGCAGATACAGCTTCCACCCAGCTCAGTGTCATCTGCAAACTCGCTCAGGGAGCACTCGATGCCTTCATCCAGGTCATTGATGAAGACATTGAGCAGGACCCAGCACTGAGCTCTGGGGACACCACTTGGAACTCTCTCTTGTAACCACTCTCTGGGCTCTCCATCCAACCAGTTTTCCTCCCAATGTGCTCTGGGAGGGGCTCTGCCCCATGGGATGGGTTTTACACTTGGCTTCAGCAGCTCCGTGTCCACACGGAGCTCCCAAAGAGCCCAGGAGCTCTGGGCTTGCTCTGGAGGCCGATGGGAGAGAGCAGAGGGAAGTTCACGGCAGCTTTTCCACCCCCAGGCCTGTCGAGGAGGAGAGCTGGACAGGGGGGTGTTTCTGGAGTGTGACGGCGGAGAGCCTGAGCCGGAGCGTGAGCCTGAACCCCTCTTGGACCTCCTCTCCATCCCTCCCCAAACCGTCGTGACCTTCGCCTGCAGCCCAGGTAAGGGGACAGCCCCGGGAACACCATCCCTGCCGCCGCGGGGGCCACGACGCAGCCAACGCCGTTCTCTGTGCTCCCTCAGGCTACGTCGCCTTCCTCAACCCCTCGGGCTCCATGTTCCTCCAGGCGCTGCTGAAGGTGCTGGAGGGAGAGGAACGGCACCTGGAGCTCATCCGCCTCCTCACCCGCGTCAACGGCGCCGTGGCCTTTCGCTGCCAGGCCCGGGGAACCTACGAGGGCTGCAAGCAGATGCCCTGCTTCATCACCAACCTGCAGCACGAGGTCTTCCCCTTCTCCGCTCCCATTGTGGAGGAAGCAGAAGGGGTTTGACAGCTGCTAGAAGGCCCAGGGGGTTGAAGAACTGCATGAATCCCCCGTCACACATGGATTAAAAAGGACTATTTCCAAGCAAACCTACAGGAAAGCCCTCTGGAATGGGGATCGACCCCTCTGGAATGGGGATCAACTCAGGCTTGGGTGCTCCAGGGGCAGGTTGGAGCTGCTCCAAGTGCAGCCAGGGAGGATCTTTCCTCCCATACGGGACCTTCCACAGGGCAGAAATGTCCAAACGAAGCACATGACGAGACAGCGACACCCAACTCGGCAGCATCTCCGCTCCACGGCTGCTCCAGCTCCAGAGGGGAATCACCAGATTCTATCTCCAGGTAGAATCATCAAGGGTGGAAAAGTCCCCCAAACCCATCCAGTCCAACCACCAGACCAACCCAACCTCAGCCAAACCACAACGACACAGTTGTTGAGTCCCTCCAGGGCTGGAGACTCAACCACTTGGAGAAGGAAGACGCCAACTTTCTCCTCCCACGAAGAGCTCTGACCTGGCAAACACCTTGTCACCTATTTTGATTTCCTTTTAATCCAAAGGAACCCACGCAGGGCAGGGACTTCCACCTCCCAGAGGCGCAGCCCATGTGTTTACCTGGCTGGTGCCCAACCCCGAATGAAAACACTGCTGCAAAGATCACGTTCAAGCTGTTTGCTCGCCAGGCAGCTTAAAAATGCGAGGAAATCAATAAAATTCACGGTGGTTGGCAGGACTTAGAGGTTGGTGGTTCAAGTTGGGGCCTGGGGTTGAGGTCAGGGAGAGGATTTTGCTCCCAAATTGAGGATTTGGGGTGCTGGGGGGTGAGAAGCTCAACGTGAGCTGCAATGGGAGCTCCCAGCCCAGAAACCAATCATGTCCTGGGCTGCGGCCAGAGCAGAGGGACCAGCAGGGAGTAAAGGGATTCTGCTCCTCTCTGAGAGATGAAACCTGGAGCCCTGAGTCCAGTTCTCAGCACAGGGAGGACATGGAGCTGTTGGAGCGAGTCCAGAGGAGGCCACAGAGATGATCTAAGGGCTGGAGCAGCTCCTGCAAGAGGCCAGGCTGAGAGAGTTGGGGTTGTTGAGCCTGGAGAAGGCTCCGAGGAGACCTTAGAGCAGCTTCCAGTGCTGAAAGGAGCCCCAGGAAAGCTGGGAAAAGGCCCATGGATAAGGGATTGCAAGGACAGGATGAGGGGGAACAGTTTTGAGCTGCAACAGGGGAGATTGAGATGAGACCTTAGAAAGAAATGTTCTCCTGTGAGGGTGAGGAGGCCCTGGCCCAGGTTGCCCAGAGCAGGGGTGGCTGCTCCATCCCTGGAGGGGTTCAAGGGCAGGTTGGATGGGGCTTGGAGCCCCTGATCCAGTGGGAGGTGTCCCTGGGTTGGATCTGGATGGGCTTGGAGGTCCCTTCCAACCCAAGCCATCTCATGGTTCCATGATTCTTATTTGACATCAACCAGAACCCCCAGATCCCATCCCTGGAGGGGTTCAAGGGCAGGTTGGATGGGGCTTGGAGCCCCTGATCCCGTGGGAGGTGTCCCTACCCTGTGGAACTGGATGGGCTTTAAGGTCCCTTCCAGCCCAAACCACTCCCTGATCCACCTTAAATTATCAATAAACACTTAATCGCTGCTCAATCGTTAACTGTTTCCATCTGCAAGGAACTGGTGATGCAGAAGGAAGGAGGAAGGTGAAGGGCGAGGGCCTCACCTGACAACCTGCCCCACCTCCCCCCTGAGGGCCTCTCAGATCCACCTTCACCTCCACCCTGAGGGCCGTATCCGTCTCATTCCACGTAATCCCCAGCAATTCCGCTCCGATAAGCACAGCCCAACCCAGCTGGCTGATAACTCCGGTTCCATTTAGCTCCTTTCCCACCCTCCTGGCTCGTGATTCACGACGCAGCAATCCCCAACGCTCCGTGCATAGCGCTCGCCATGGGACTTGAGGAGTTTGTTGCTGCCTCTCTCTCTCCAAGACATCAACAGGGCTGTTCCTGCAGGAAAAAAGTCACTTGGAGACAACTTCGGGGCTCTCGAATCGTAGAATCATGGAGCATGTTGGGTTGGAAGGGACCTTAAAGGCCACCCAGTTCCAATCCCTCCTCCTACTGGATCAGGGGAATCCAAGCCCCTTCTAACCTGGCCTTGAACCCCTCCAGGGATGGGGCAGCCACCTCTGCTCTGGGCAACCTGGGCCAGGGCCTCCTCACCCTCACAGGAGAACATTTCTTTCTAAGATATCATCTCAATCTCTGCTCTTGCAGCTCAAACCCCTTCCCCATCATCCCATCCCTGTGCTCCCTGATCCAGAACCCCTCCCCAGCTTTCCCGGAGCCCCTTTCAGTCCTGGAAGCTCCTCTAGGGTCTCCTCGGAGCCTTCTCCAGGCTCAACAAGCCCAACTCTCTCAGCCTGTCCTCACTGCAGAGGTTCTCCAGCCCTCAAATCATCTCCACGGCCTCCTCTGGGCCCTTTCCAACAGCTCCACATCCTTCTTATCACAGAATCACAGAACAACCAGGTTGGAAGGGACCCATCGGATCTTCTAGTCCAACCATTCCTATCAAACACTAAACCAAGTCCCTCAAGACCTCATCCACCCGTCCCTTAAACACCTCCAGGGAAGGGGAATCAACCACCTCCCTGGGCAGCCTATTCCAATGCCCAATGACCCTTTCTGTGAAAAACTTCCTCCTAATCTCCAGCCTAAATCTCCCCTGGTGGAGCTTGAGGCCATTCCCTCTCGTCCTGTCCCCTGTCACTTGGGAGAAGAGCCCAGCTCACTCCTCTCCACAACCTCCTTTCAGATACTTGTAGAGAGTAATGAGGTCTCCCCTCAGCCTCCTCTTCTCCAGGATAAACACCCCCAGCTCTCTCAGACGCTCCTCATAGGTTCTGTTCTCCAGCCCTTTCACCAGCCTCGTTGCTCTTCTCTGGACTCACTCCAGAGCCTCAACATCCTTCTTGTGCTGAGGGGCCCAGAACTGGACACAATATTCAAGGAGCAGCCTCCCCAGTGCTGAGTCCAGAGGGAGAATAACCTCCCTGGCCCTGCTGGTCACACCATTTCTGATCCAAGCCAGGATGCACTTGGCCTTCTTGGCCCCCTGGGCACACTGCTGGCTCACGGTCAGTCACTGTCGACCAACACCCCCAGGTCCCTCTCCTCCTGGCAGTTTTCCAGCCAGGCTTCTCCCAGTCTGTAGCTCTGCATAGGGTTGTTGTGCCCCGAGTGCAGGACCCGGCATTTGGCCGTGTTAAACCTCATCCCATTGGACACTGCCCAGTGCTCCAGCCTGTTTAGGTCCCTTTGCAGAGCCTCCCTACCCTCCGGCAGATCCACACTTGCACACAGCTTAGTGTCATCTGCAAACTTGCTAAGGGTACCCTCAATGCCTTCATCCAGATCATTGATGAAGACATTGAACAGGGCTGGACCCAGCACTGAGCCCTGGGGGACACCACTTGTCACTGGCCTCCAGCTGGACTTAACACCATTTCCCACCACTCTCTGGGCCCTCCATCCAGCCAGTTTTCTATCCAGGAGAGTGTGTGTCTGTCCAGGCCAGAGGCTGACAGTTTCCGTAGTAGAATGCTGGGAGAGGATGAGAGGGAATGGCCTCAAGCTCCACCAGTGGATGGTCAGGATGGACATCAGGAGGAAGTTTTTCACAGAAAGGGTCACTGGGCACTGGCAGAGGCTGCCCAGAGAGGGAGTTGAGTCACCTTTCCTGGAAGTGTTTAAGGGACGGGTGGACGAGGTGCTGAGGGACATGGGTTAGTGACTGGTGGGAATGGTTGGACTCGATGATCCGGTGGGTCTCTTCCACTCTGGTTGGAAGATGATTCTATGATTCAAGCAGCACCTCTGGGTTCTAATTTTTCCACTCAGAGGTGAGAGGCTGAGGCAGAATTCAGGTTGCGTCGTCCTTCGAGCCTCCCTGGGGGTGAAAGGAGAAAAACAAGATGGATCCACAAGCAGCAGCTCGAACTCTGATCCTTACCCAGAATAACCTCATGGGTCAAAAGGAACAGGCTCAGCGACACGGGGTGAGAGTGAAGCAGACTGGAAAGGTCTCAAATCCGCTCTCGGCAAGACACTGTCTCGGTTTCTTCATGCCTGTGGGGTTGGCTGATCGTGAGAGGAGAGAATTTGCATTCACAAATCGAGCACTCTGAGCTCACACGCAGGGTGGAAAAGGAGAGGTGGAAACGCCTTTTTCTTAAATCAAATTTATTGATTTCGACACACAGAACGACCAAAAAAAAAAAAAATAGAAAAATTTGGATCCTTCAAAGCAAACGGCATCTCAAAATAAATCTATTCAAACTGGCAAGACAGAGGCTGGAAAGTGGCAATATTTGGCCCCTAGGGATCGCGTGAAATCCTGGTTGGGTTCAAAGAGGCGTTATCCACGCCTCAACCCAACTGGAATGCATTGTGGGAATTTAAATCCCAGAAACCCAAAGAATTAGGAATAATTCTAGAGATTTGGGGCAGGCTGGACAATCGGAGCGGCCGTGGCAGCAGCCTCGGGAGCTGCTGGGCGGGAGAAGCTCCCTGATTTAATCGGAATCATCCGAATAATCCAATTTCTGAATAAGAAGCATTTCTCTTTCGCCAGAGGGAAGTTGGAAACTGAGCAAAACAACAGCTCCTGCTGAGGTTAACCTCGTTAACCTGATGCACCAACTCGTGCTCAGCCCAAAGGACTTCGAGGATAACGTTCACACTCTTCCGAGACCTCACGTGCTTCCAGGTGCTGCCGGGATCCGACTGCTGGAAGCAGAGGGTGATTCCCAACACGACCTGGAATGAGAGAGGACTGAACGAAGCTGAGAAAAGCTCTTTATAAACTGCTTTTCAACCCCAAAAAAACAGGATAAAGCAACAGAAGAGAGCACACGGACTAAGAACTCGGGGCTGGGCGGCTCGGGAGCTCGAGGGGTTGTTTCCGGGGTTGGGATGGAATCCCCTTTCCCCAAACCAGCTCTGCGAGGACTTATGGCATGGGAAGAGTTCACTCCGTGACCCTTGGGAGCGATTTAAAGCCCAGATGGACTTTGTTCCCCTCTTTGTGCCAACAAAAAAGAGGAAAAAAAAAGAAAAAAAGAAGATTCATCTCTTAGGAGAGAGTCAAGCCCCTTTTCTCCTCTTCCACAAGGAATAAGCCGCGAAGAATAACAAAATATTGCTGTAGCTTTTATCTGGAGAAGAAAATCTCTCAAACGTGACTCTTGAGCCACCAGGACAGGTTCCCGACTGCTCACGACCTCGGGAAGGCTGGAAAAGGGCCTTTTCCCAGCATTCACTTCTGCAAAATCCACCCAAGTGGAGAGGGAGCACACGGAGAAGATTCCGGTACAAGGTTTGGTGGCAGGACTCGTCCGAAGGGCTCACGATGCCGATTTTCTTCTCTGCCCATCGCGGAATCGTTAAAAGCAGGAGGAGACAAGCACTTTGTGCCTCAAGCAGACGCCTCTGGCATAAAACTCCAAACCCAACCAACTCACTCAGAGTTTGAACTCGAGGAGCCACACAATTTGGAGCTGTAAACACAAGCACGAGGTGCCAGGTCCTGGTGCGAGTGCTCCAGAGGCATTTCCAAGCGAGCAGCTCCGTGAGAAGCAGCTGGAAAGACATTCAGCCACAAAGAGCTCCTCAAAAGCAGGGGAGACGCAGAAAAGTGGGAAGCAGTCGCACACCAGTCACTGATAAGACATCTTAGAGATTCACAAAGGAGCTGGAGCCCTTCCTGAAGCCGAGGGCTGCGTCGTGATGAGCTCCGTGACTGGTGAGAGCTCACTCTGAGGACCAGAACCTGCATTTTTCATGAAGATTGTGAATTTTATCCATCCCATCGTCACCTCATCATCATCAACGCTTCAGGATGGTTTGTATCACCATCCAATTCCATTCCAGAAGGGGCAGGGAAGAGATTTTTCCAAGAGATTTTGATTCGAGCTTCTCTCTGCCCTTCACAGCTTCAAACCACGACGGGGCCTTCAGTGCAAACATCGGGATGTGGGATCGGGAGGGGAAACACCCGCATGGAGCTGGGGAGGAGAGGGAAAAGGAGCAGGGGAGGAAGGAAAAGCTACAACCCAAGCGCTTAAGCACAGCCACGACCTTCCCGAAGAGGAGCTGGAGGTCAGAGCTGGGATGGTAAAGACAGAGAGAGAGAGAGAGAGAGAAAAGAATCAAACTGGGATGCTTGGCTGAGCAGTTCCACATGGTCACACTCCTAACGGAGCATCCAAACATCAAGGAGGAGGCAAGAGGGGAGGTGGGAGGCGGGAGGTGAGAGGGGAGGCGGGAGGCGAGAGGGGAGACAGGAGGCGAGAGGGGAGACAGGAGGCGAGAGGAGAAGAGGTTGGTGTCTCAAGCAAGAGGGTGCTGGATAAAGGCAGCTCCATGATCTGCACGTGGAGGCTCATTTCACAGGCAGATTTGTAAGCTTCTCCTCTCAAAAGGAGGTGGAAGTACAGTAGACGGCAAATTCCACTTCATTTGGAGACCAAAGCGCTGGAAATCAGCTTTTCCCGGGTCACTTTGCACCCAAACAGCAGACAAATCGCTCTTCAGGCAGCGGAAAAAAGGGGAAACAGTTTGCAGAAGCGAGAGGCTCAACGTTACTGAGGTGCAGGTGCAAAACAAAAAAAGAATTTCCCCTTCCTCCTGCTGCTCGAAACCCGAACAAGCCGCGACCCAGTCAGCGCAGGGCCTGGCGTTCACACGCGTTCAACCAACCAGCATGATCCCAGTGAAGATCCGAGGAGGAATCTAGATCTGGAAAGGGAAAAAGAAAAGGTTTAAACAAGCTGGAAGCTCAGAGTCACTTTTCTACCTGCAGCTCCAGGTGGTTTTTTTCATTCGCTTCCCTCATCTCCTCCTCTTCCAAGCGCAGAAAATACTCACAGGCACTTCAGGCTTCGCAGAGAAGAGGTGAAAAACATGTCCTGAGGAAGAAGGAAGGGAATTCTCCCCAGACCCTGCGCTTCTCCCACTACAAACTTAATTAAGTCATTTAGGTCACTGGCAAACTATTCCTCAGCTCAGGATTCCAACATTTCTGTGCTGTGTGAGCTTTATCACAATTTCCCAGATTTATCGCTTCTGTTTTTCTATAAATTCTCGCTTTTAGGCTAAATTTTTGCTAGTTAAATCCGCTGAACAGCATCACAGCCAAGTATGGGAATCACAGCCATTTCAAACCAGCCCAGTTCCAGGTGGATTTTACCTTTTGATCCAGTCGCTGGTAATCGCCAAATTTGGGTCGTCGGCTGCTTTTCGATCGCCTTCCTTCCAGCGCAAAGGCAATGATCTGCGGGAAGAGACGTGGGAAGGAGGTGAGCGAGGCAGCAGAGCAGCCAGAAAAACACAGGTTAACCTCACAGATCAAATCCTTAGCGTCTCTCTCAGGTGATAAATAATCCCTAGAGACAAAGTGAGAGGGAAGGAAGAAACAAAACCACAAGGGAGACACTGAGCTAGGTGGGAGATGGATCTGCTGGAGGGTCAGGAGGCTCCAAAGGGATCGGAACAGGCTGGATCCATGGGCTGAGACCAACGGGATGAGGGTCAACAAGGCCAAATGGCGGATCCTGTACTTGGGGCACAACAACCCTGAGCAGCTCCAGACTAGGAGAGGGCCCCCCCCTCACCACACGAAGGATGTTGAGGCTCTGGAGCGAGTCCAGAGAAGAGCAATGAAGCTGGGGAAGGGGCTAGAGAACAAGCCTGAGGGCCCTGGGGGTGTTTCTCCTGGAGAAGAGGAGGCTGAGGGGAGACCTCATTGCTCTCCGAGAGCCACTCACCTTCCGCTTGTTGTGGTAGGCGACATACAAGGCGGCGACGACGATAGCCGTGGTCACCAGGTAGGCGAAGAAGTGGCTGCTCTCCGAGCGCTCCCTGGGCAGGGACGGGACGCTCTTCTCTCTCTCGATAAAGGAGGAGGCGTCACTGCTGCCTTTGGCTTCATCCTGCTCCTCTTTGGGGTTTTCTTCATCCTCCGCAAAGCCATCGCCCTCCTCAGTGTCAGAAGTTGCTTGTGGCGAAACATCTTTCTCTTTCGACGAAGTCATTTGATCACCCTGCTTGGTGGCCTCGTTGTCCACGTTATCGCTGGGGTTTGTGTTCTCGTTCCCAGTGTCACTTCCCTCCTTCTTGCTGCCGGCCCCACCGCCACCTTCCTGGTTCTGGTCTCCGTTTCTGGTGTCGCTTTCAGGGCTCTTGCCTGAGTTTGCAGTGTTCTTGCTCTCATCCTTGTCCTGGTTGGTGTTTGTGCTGCTGCCGTTGCCATCCTGGGCCTGGTTGCCAGTGCCACCTGCGTTGGTGCCCTGGTTGCCACTGCTGCCTGTGTTGGTGCCCTGGTTGCCGCTGCTGCCTGTGTTGGTGCTGCTGTCACCTGTATTGGTGCCCTGGTTGCCGCTGCTGTCTGGTTTGGTGCCCTGGTTGCTGCCGCTGCCTGTGTTGGTGCCCTGGTTGTCACTGCTGCCTGTGTTGGTGCCCTGGTTGCCGCCGCTGCCTGTGTTGGTGCCCTGGTTGCCACCGTTGCCTGCGCTGTTGCCCTGGTTGCTGCTGGTGCCTGTGTTGGTGCCCTGGTTGCCGCTGCTGGCTGCGCTGGTGCCGCTGTTGCCTGCATTGGTGCTGCTGCCGCCTCCATTGTTGCCCTGGTTCGCATTGTTGCTCCCATGGTCGCTGCTCTTCTGTTTGTTCTCCTCCTCCTTGTTGTCACCACCGCCCTGGCTCTGTGTGTCCTTCTCGCCGTTGCTGCCCTTAGTGTCCCCGTTCCCTGTGCTGCTGCCATCCTGGACGTTGTTCTTCTGGCTGTCGTTCTGCTCGTTAGGGTCTGTGTTCTCGTTGCCATCGTGGTGGTTCGTGGGGTTGGTGTCCACACTACCAGTGCTACCGCTCGGATTCTTGATGTCGTTATTGGCGCTGTTGCTTTGTCCAGTGGTTTGATGGCCTGTGCTGCTGGCCTGGCCATCGGGCTGTTGCTTCCCTTGGCTGCTGGAGCCAGACGTGTTCTTTTCCTTTTCATTCTTTGCCTTCTCTTCCTTCTCTGCCTTCTCCTTCTGATCCTCGTTGTTCCCTGTCACTGTTGTGCCACCAGCGCCTTGTTTGGGGTCTTTCCCTGAGTCATCCTTAACACTGGACATCTCCGTGTGATCCCTCTCCGGGGTGTTATCCACCTGCATGGATGCCCCATTCCCTGCTGAAGCTTCGCTGGCCTGCGGCTGCGCCTGGCCCTGCCCCTCAGCTGTGAGAGAACACAGGGAAGTCCTCAATTCCCTCAGGTTCAAAAGCAGAAGATGGGGACACACACACAGAGGGGACAAACCCACCTGAGGGACCTGAGGGTAGGGAGGCTCTGCAAAGGGACATAAACAGGCTGGAGCGCTGGGCAGAGTCCAATGGGATGCGGTTTAACATGGCCAAATGCCGGGTCCTGCACTTGGGGCACAACAACCCTATGCAGAGCTACAGACTGGGAGAAGCCTGGCTGGAAAACTGCCTGGAGGAGAGGGACCTGGGGGTGTTGGTCGACAGCGACTGACCATGAGGCAGCAGTGTGCCCAGGTGGCCAAGAAGGCCAACAGCATCCTGGCTTGGATCAGAAATGGTGTGACCAGCAGGGTCAGGGAAGTGATTCTCCCTCTGGACTCAGCACTGGTGAGGCTGCTCCTTGAATCCTGGGGTCAGTTCTGGGCCCCTCAGCACAAGAAGGATGTTGAGGCTCTGGAGTGAGTCCAGAGAAGAGCAACAAAGCTGGGGAAGGGGCTGGAGAACCGGCCCTATGAGGAGCAGCTGAGAGAGCTGGGGGTTTTTATCGTGGAGAAGAGGAGGCTGAGGGGAGACCTCATTACTCTCTACAACTCCCTGAGAGGTTGTAGAGAGGAGGGAGCTGGGCTCTTCTCCCAAGTGACAGGGGACAGGACAAGAGGGAATGGCCTCAAGCTCCACCAGGGGAGATTTAGACTAGAGATTAGGAGGAAGTTTTTCACACAGAGGGTCATTGGGCATTGGAATAGGCTGCCCAGGGAGGTGGTTGATTCCCCTTCCCTGGAGGTGTTTAAGGGATGGGTGGATGAGGTGCTGAGGGACTTGGTTTAGTGTTTGATAGGAATGGTTGGACTCGATGATCCGATGGGTCTCTTCCAACCTGGTTGTTCTATGATTCTATGACCCCCCAACACACACAGGAGCAGCCCCATGGCCACCCCTGGCACCCCAAGCCCCTCCCAGCACCCCTCTTACCCCTCTCCCTCTCCCCCCCAACCCCCCTACCCACCCCAGCAGCCTCACCCCACTCCCCCTCGCCCCCCCCCCCCCGCCCCTCACCGCGGACGGTGCCCAGGGCGCAGAGAGCCACGAGCAGCAGGAGCGGCGACATGGCGGCCCCAGAGAGATAAGAGAAGAGGGAGAGCAGCGCCAAGCGCGATCCGCCGAACGCCGGCCCCGCCAGCAACCGAAACTCTCACTTCCGGCCAGCGCCGGCGGCGACTTCCGCAGGAAATCTCGCGAGAGCTGGGGAGGGTGGGCAAGCGAGAACGCGTGTGGGCGGGGCTTGATTAGATGGGGGCGAGGTTAGGGGCGTGGCTTCTGGGGAATGGAGGTGTGGCCTTATGC
>JAUMJK010002633.1:0-14595 GCA_033558105.1 Coccyzus lansbergi
GGGTCAGCATGGGGTGACCCAATTTTTTTTTTTTTTGGGGGGGGGGGCTACTCTCTACCCCCCCTTCCCCCTCCCCAATTCATTTTTGGGGCTCCTTTCCCCCCCAATTAATTTTTGGGGGGTTTCTCTCCCCAATTAATTTTGGGGCTCCTCCCCCCCCTCCAATTAATTTTTGGGGTCTCCCCCATTAATTTTGGGGTCTCCCCCATTAATTTTGGAGTCTCCCCCCATTAATTTTTGGAGTCTCCTCCCCCCCAATTAATTTTTGGGGCTCCTCTCTCCTCCCCCCATTAATTTTTTTTTAGGAGGGGTGTCTCCTCCCCCTCCCCCCCCCCCTTTCACCCCCTTTTTTTTTTTTTCTTCTCTTTTCCCCCTTTTTTATATTAAAAAAATCAAATCGAATCGAATATAAAATAAAAACTCTTCTCTCCCTCCAAAAAAACAAAAAATAATTAAACCCAATAAATTCATTTCTTCTTCTCCCAAATAGATAAATAAATTTCTTCTTCACCCAAACAAACAAACAAATAAATAAATAAATTTCTTCTTCACCTAAATAAATAAATAAATAGATAGATAGATAAATAAATAAATTTCTTCTTCCCCCAAAAAATCAAATCAAATAGAATCAAATCGAATCAAATCGAATAAAATAAAAAAAAATCTTCCACCCCCTAAAAAAAATAATTAAATCCAATAAAATAATTTTTTCTCCACCAAATTAATTAATTTCTTCTTCCCTCAATAAATAAATTCATTTCTTCTTCCCCCGAAAAAATCAAATCAAATCAAATCAAATCAAAACTCTTCTCCCCCTAAAAAAATAATTAAACCAAATAAAATCATTTCTTCTCCCCAAATAAATTAATCTATTTTCCCCAAATAAATAAATAAATAAATAAATTTCTTCTTCCCCAAAATAAGTAAATAAATTCATTTCCTCTTCCCCAAAAAAATCAAATTGAATTGAATCAAATAAATAAAAAAATCTTCTCCCCAAAAGATAATTAAACCAAATAAGTTTCTTCTCCCCCAAATAAATAAATAAATCTATTCTTCCCACAAATAAACAAACAAATAAACAAATAAATTTCTTCTTCCACCAAATGAATAAATAAATTTCTTCTTCTCCCCCAAAAATCAAATCGAATAGAATCAAATAGAATAAAATAAAAACTCTTCTCCCCCCAAAAAACTAATTAAAACAAAGAAATTAATTTCTTCTTCCCCAAATAAATAAATAAATAAATTTCTTCTTCCCCCCAAAAACCAAATAAAATCGAATCAAATCAAATCGAATCAAATCAAATCGAATCAAATTTAATCAAATAAAAAAAATCTTCTCCCCCTAAGAAAAATAATTAAACCAAATAAATGAATTTCTTCTTTCCCCCAAAAAATCGAATCGAATCAAATCGAATTGAATAAAATCGAATGAAATAAAAAAATCTTCTCCCTCTAAGAAAAATAATTAAAGCCAATAAAATCGTTTCTTCTTCCCCAAATAAATTTCTTCTTTCCCCAAATAAATTAATTTCTTCTTTGCCCAAATAAATAAATTTCTTCTTCCCCAAAAAACTCAAATCGAATCGAATCAAATCGAATCGAATCAAATAAAAAAATCTTCTCTCCCCCTTAAAAATAATAATTAAACCCAATAAATTCATTTCTTCTCCCCCCAAATAAATAAATAAATTTCTTCCTCCCCCAATAAATAAATAAATCAATAAATTTCTTCTTCCCCCAAAAATCAAATCAAATTGAATCAAATCAAATTGAATCAAATAAAAAAAATCTTCTCTTCCCCTTAAAAATAATAATTAAACCCAATAAATTCATTTCTTCTCCCCCAAATCAATCAATTTCTTCTTCCCCCAATAAACAAATGAATTCATTTCTTCCCCAATAAACAAATTAATTCATTTCTTCCCCAATAAACAAATTAATTCATTTCTTCTTCCCCCAAAAAAAGTCAAATCAAATCAAACCGAATCAAATCGAATCAAATAAAAAATCTTCTCCCCCTAAAAAAAATAATTAAACCCAATAAATTCATTTCCTCTCCCCAAATAAATAAATTTATTTCCCCCAAATAAATAAATAAATAAATAAATAAATTGATTTCTTCTTCCCCAATAAATAATTTCTTCTTCTCCCTAAAAGTCAAATCAAATCGAATCAAATTGAGTCAAATAAAAAATCTTCTCCCCCCCTAAAAAAAAAAATAATTAAACCCAATAAATTTGTTTCTTCTCCCCCATAAATAAGTAAATTAAGTTCTTCCCCCCCCAAATAATAAAATAAATGAATTTCTTCTTCTTTCCCAAAATAATAAAATAAATGAATGAATTTCTTCTTCTTTCCCAAAATAATAAAATAAATGAATGAATTTCTTCTTCTTTCCCAAAATAATAAAATGAATGAACGAATTTCTTCTTCTTTCCCAAAATAATAAAATGAATGAATGAATTTCTTCTTCTTTCCCAAAATAATAAAATGAATGAATGAATTTCTTCTTCTTTCCCAAAATAATAAATTGAATGAACGAATTTCTTCTTCTTTCCCAAAATAATAAAATGAATGAACGAATTTCTTCTTCTTTCCCAAAATAATAAAATGAATGAACGAATTTCTTCTTCTTTCCCAAAATAATAAAATGAATGAACGAATTTCTTCTTCTTTCCCAAAATAATAAAATAAATGAACGAATTTCTTCTTCTTTCCCAAAATAATAAAATAAATGAACGAATTTCTTCTTCTTTCCCAAAATAATAAAATAAATGAACGAATTTCTTCTTCTTTCCCAAAATAATAAAATAAATGAATTAATTTCTTCTTCTTTCCCAAAATAATAAAATAAATGAACGAATTTCTTCTTCTTTCCCGAAATAATAAAATAAATGAACGAATTTCTTCTTCTTTCCCAAAATAATAAAATGAATGAACGAATTTCTTCTTCTTTCCCAAAATAATAAAATGAATGAACGAATTTCTTCTTCTTTCCCAAAATAATAAAATAAATGAATGAATTTCTTCTTCTTTCCCAAAATAATAAAATGAATGAATGAATTTCTTCTTCTTTCTCAAAATAATAAAATAAATGAATGAATTTCTTCTTCTTTCCCGAAATAATAAAATGAATGAATGAATTTCTTCTTCTTTCCCAAAATAATAAAATAAATGAATGAATTCTTCTTCTTTCCCAAAATAATAAAATGAATGAACGAATTTCTTCTTCTTTCCCAAAATAATAAAATGAATGAATGAATTTCTTCTTCTTTCCCAAAATAATAAAATGAATGAATGAATTTCTTCTTCTTTCCCAAAATAATAAAATGAATGAACGAATTTCTTCTTTCCCAAAATAATAAAATAAATGAATGAATTTCTTCTTCTTTCCCAAAATAATAAAATGAATGAATGAATTTCTTCTTCTTTCCCAAAATAATAAAATAAATGAATGAATTTCTTCTTCTTTCCCAAAATAATAAAATGAATGAATGAATTTCTTCTTCTTGCTCGAAATAATAAAATAAATGAATGAATTTCTTCTTCTTTCCCGAAATAATAAAATAAATGAATGAGTTTCTTCTTCTTTCTCGAAATAAAGATTAACGAAGAGTCCGAGAAGGCGGTTTTTTTTTGGGGGGGGGGGGGAGGTCACCATCCCCCCCCGAGGTGGTCGGCCGCGTCGGGGAAGGGGAAGCGTGGCGGGGGAGGGGTTTGCGGGGGGGGGTCGGGTTCGGGGCTGGGGGGGACGCGGCTCAGGTACCAGTCGCGGTTGAGCTCCAGCGTCTCCAGCATCTCCTGAGCCGCCGGCTCCACCAGCTCCCCCCACGTCTCCCACAGGGGCTGAACCACAAAGTCGATGAAGCCAACCTGGACCAGAGTTGGGGGACACGGGGAGGACATCAGCAGGTGGAGAACGCGGGGAGAGGGAGAATGTGGGGAACGTGAAGAGATGGAGAACACGGAGAATGTGGAGAGATGGAGAGCGTGAGGAGGTGGAGAAGACAGGTTGATGGAGAACATGGGAGAACATGGAGAATGTGGAGAACATGAGGAGGTGGAGAAGACAGGTTGATGGAGAATGTGGAGAACATGAGGAGGTGGAGAAGACAGGTTGATGGAGAATGTGGAGAACATGAGGAGGTGGAGAACACAGGTTGATGGAGAATGTGGAGAACATGAGGAGGTGGAGAACACAGGTTGATGGAGAACATGGAGAATGTGGAGAGATGAACGTGAGGAGGTGGAGAAGACAGGTTGATGGAGAACGTGGAGAATGTGGAGAACATGAGGAGGTGGAGAAGACAGGTTGATGGAGAATGTGGAGAACATGAGGAGGTGGAGAAGACAGGTTGATGGAGAACATGGAGAATGTGGAGAACATGAGGAGGTGGAGAACACAGGTTGATGGAGAACGTGGAGAATGTGGAGAACATGAGGAGGTGGAGAAGACAGGTTGATGGAGAACGTGGAGAATGTGGAGAACATGAGGAGGTGGAGAAGACAGGTTGATGGAGAACATGGAGAATGTGGAGAGATGAACGTGAGGAGGTGGAGAACATGGGGAGATGGAGAACGTGGAGAATATGAGGAGGATGTGGAGAACATGAGGAGATGGAGAACATGGAGAGATGGAGAATGTGGAGAATATGGAGAGATGGAGAACATGAGGAGGTGGAGAATGTGAGGAGGTGGAGAACGTGGGGAGATGGAGAATGTGGAGAACGTGGAGAGATGGAGAACGTGAGGAGGTGGAGAAGACAGGGAGATGGAGAACGTGGGGAGGTGGAGAATGTGGAGAATGTGAGGAGATGGAGAACATGGAGAATGTGGAGAGATGGAGAACATGGAGAACGTGAGGAGGTGGAGAACGTGAGGAGGTGGAGAACGTGGAGAACATGGAGAACGTGAGGAGATGGAGAACGTGGGGAGGTGGAGAACGTGGGGAGGTGGAGAATGTGGAGATCATGGAGAGATGGAGAATGTGAGGAGGTGGAGAACATGAGGAGATGGAGAACATGGAGAACATGGAGAGATGGAGAATGTGGAGAATGTGGAGAGATGGAGAACATGAGGAAATGGAGAACATGGAGAATGTGGAGAGATGGAGAACATGGGGAGACGGAGAACGTGAGGAGGTGGAGAACGTGGAGAATGTGGAGAGATGGAGAATGTGAGGAGATGGAGAACACGGGGAGATGGAGAACGTGGAGAACGTGGAGAGATGGAGAACGTGAGGAGGTGGAGAATGTGAGGAGATGGAGAACATGGAGAAAGTGGAGAGATGGAGAATGTGAGGAGGTGGAGAACATGAGGAGGTGGAGAATGTGGAGAACATGAGGAGGTGGAGAACGTGAGGAGATGGAGAACGTGGAGAGATGGAGAATATGAGGAGGTGGAGAACATGGGGAGATGGAGAATGTGGAGAACGTGAGGAGACGGAGAACACGGGGAGATGGAGAGTGTGGAGAATGTGAGATGGAGAACACAGGGAGATGGAGAATGTGGAGAACATGAGGAGGTGGAGAGAGGGAGAACATGAGGAGGTAGAGAACATGAGGAGATGGAGAACATGGGGAGATGGAGAATGTGGAGAACATGAGGAGGTGGAGAACATGGAGAATGTGGAGAACATGAGGAGGTGGAGAATGTGAGGAGATGGAGAACATGCGGAGATGGAGAACATGGGGAGATGGAGAACATGGAGAATGTGGAGAGATGGAGAACGTGGGGAGATGGAGAATGTGAGGAGGTGGAGAACGTGGAGAACATGAGGAGGTGGACAACATGAGGAGATAGAGAATGTGGAAAGATGGAGAACGTGAGGAAGTGGAGAACACAGGGAGATGGAGAATGTGGAGAACGTGGAGAGATGGAGAACGTGAGGAGGTGGAGAACATGGGGAGATGGAGAACATGGAGAACATGAGGAGGTGGAGAGCACGGGGAGATGGAGAACATGGGGAGATGGAGAGTGTGGAGAGATGGAGAAGATGAGGAGGTGGAGGAGATGGGGAGATGAGGGACACAAGGACATGGGGGAGATGGGGAGAGGGAGAACATGGAGAGAGGGAGAACATGGGGAGATGGAGATATGGGAGATGGAGAACATTGGACAGATGGAGGAGTTGGAAGACATGGAAGAGATGGAGAGACGAGGACATGGGAGAGATGGAGGAGACTAATCCCCATCCCCACATCCCCAGGTGTCTCCATCAGGTTGATCCCCATCCCCTCATCCCCATGAGGTTGATCCCCATCTCCTCATCCCCTGGTGTCTCCATCAGGTTGATCTCCATCCCCACATCCCCCTTAGGTTGATCCCCATCCCCTCATCCCCTGGTGTCTCCATGAGGTTGATCCCCATCCCCTCATCCCCATGAGGTTGATCTCCATCCCCTCATCCCCATGAGGTTGATCCCCATCCCCTGGTGTCTCCATCAGGTTGATCTCCATCCCCTCATCCCCCTTAGGTTGATCCCCATCCCCTCATCCCCATGAGGTTGATCCCCATCCCCTCATCCCCCTTAGGTTGACCTCCATCCCCTCATCCCCTGGTGTCTCCATGAGGTTGATCCCCATCCCCTCATCCCCATGAGGTTGATCCCCATCCCCTCATCCCCTGGTGTCTCCATGAGGTTGATCCCCATCCCCTCATCCGCCTTAGGTTGATCCCCATCCCCTCATCCCCTGGTGTCTCCATCAGGTTGATCTCCATCCCCACATCCCCCTTAGGTTGATCTCCATCCCCTCATCCCCATGAGGTTGATCCCCATCCCCTGGTGTCTCCATGAGGTTGATCCCCATCCCCTCATCCCCATGAGGTTGATCCCCATCCCCTCATCCCCCTTAGGTTGATCCCCATCCCCTCATCCCCTGGTGTACCCAGGAGGTTGATCCCCATCCCCACATCCCCATGAGGTTGACCTCCATCCCCTCATCCCCTGGTGTCTCCATGAGGTTGATCCCCATCCCCTCATCCCCTGGTGTCCCCAGGAGGTTGATCCCCATCCCCCAGTGTCTCCATGAGGTTGATCCCCATCCCCTGGTGTCTCCATGAGGTTGATCTCCATCCCCACATCCCCATGAGGTTGACCTCCATCCCCTCATCCCCTGGTGTCTCCATCAGGTTGATCCCCATCCCCTCATCCCCTGGTGTCCCCAGGAGGCTGATCCCCAACCATGAGGTTGACCCCCATCCCCTCATCCCCATGAGGTTGATCCCCATCCCCTGGTGTCTCCATCAGGTTGATCTCCATCCCCTCATCCCCCTTAGGTTGGTCCCCATCCCCTCATCTCCTGGTGTCTCCATCAGGTTGATCCCCATCCCCTCATCCCCATGAGGTTGATCCCCATCCCCTCATCCCCTGGTGTCCCCAGGAGGTTGATCCCCATCCCCTCATCCCCTGGTGTCCCCAGGAGGTTGATCCCCATCCCCTCATCCCCATGAGGTTGATCCCCATCCCCTCATCCCCTGGTGTCCCCAGGAGGTTGATCCCCATCCCCTGGTGTCTCCATGAGGTCGATCCCCATCCCCTCATCCCCCTGAGGTCAACCTCCATCCCCAGGTGTCCCCCGTACCTGGGACTTCTCCACAGAGGCCGTGTGCTTGTCGCACATGGGGCTGATCTCCATCCCGCGCTCCCGTTCCCGGTCTCCTTGCCTGAAGAACTCCTCCATGATCCTCTCCGTCCACTGCCGGTAGAGCTCCAGGGGCTTGGTGGGGTTGCTCAGGTCGGCGCAGTGGACCATGTTCCTCAGAACCTGCTCCAGATGCCACCAGCACCTCAGTCCGAACCCTCCTGAGATGCCACCACCACCAGCTCCTCTTCCACCTCCTCCTCCTCCTCACCTGGATCCTGTCCCGATAGTTGTCCAGGAGCAGAACCCCGGAACTCGTCACCTTCTTGGTCTCCACCATCGTCTTCAGGTCGGCCAAGAGGCTCATGTGCTTGGACATGTCGGTGGCCAAGACCTGGAGGAGAAGACACGGGGCTGGGGGTGGGGGGGTGGGGGGGGGTGGGAACCTTTCTCGAGGTGGTGGAACCTTTCTCAAGGTCATGGAGACCCTTCTTGAGGTGATGAGACCTTTCTCAAGGTCATGGAGACCTTCTCAAGGTGGTGGGACCCTTCTCAAGGAGTTGGGACCCTTCAGGAGGTGGTGGGAATGACCTATGGGTGTGGTGGCCCCATGGATGGTGCTGGTGGCCCCATGGATGGTGCTCACGACCCCACAGGGGGTGTTGGTGGCCCCATGGATGGTGTTGGTGACCCCATGGATGGGTTGGTGGCCCCATGGATGGTGTTGGTGACCCCATGGATGCTCTTGGTAGCCCCATGGATGGGTTGGTGGCCCCATTGATGATGTTGGTGGCCCCATGGATGGTGTTCATGACCCCATAGGGGGTACTGGTGGCACCATGGATGATGTTGGTGGCCCCACGGATGCTGTTGGTGGCCCCGTGGATGGTGCTGGTGGCCCCATGGATGGTATCGGTGGCCCCAGGCTGGGTTCGTGGCCCCATGGATGATGTTAGTAGCCCCATGGATGGGTTGGTGGCCCCATGGGTGGGGTTGGTGGCCCCATGGGTGATGTTGGTGGCCCCATGGATGGTTTTGGTGGCCCCAGGGTGGGCTGGTGGCCCCATAGGGGTGTTCATGGCCCCAGGGTGGGTTGGTGGCCCTACGGATGGTTTTGGTGGCTCCATGGATGGTGTTGGTGACCCCATGGATGGGTTGGTGGCCCCATGGGTGGGTTGGTGGCTCCATGGATGGTGTTGGTGGCCCCATGGATGGGTTGGTGGCCCCAGGGTGGGTTGGTGGCCCCATGGATGCTCTTGGTAGCCCCATGGATGGGTTGGTGGTCCCACTGATGATGTTGGTGGCCCCATGGATGGTGTTCATGACCCCATAGCGGGTCTTGGTGGCACCATGGATGATGTTGATGGCCCCACAGGGGGTTTTGGAGGCCCCGTGGATGGTGTTGGTGGCCCCAGGGTGGGTTGGTGGCCCCATAGGGGGTGTTGGTGGCCCCATGGACGGTGTTCATGACCCCATAGTGGGTGCTGGTGGCCCCAGGGGTTGGTTGGTGGCCCTACGGATGCTGTCAGTGGCCCCAGGGGGTGGCTCGGTGTCCCCGGTGGGCGCTGACCATGTCGATGACCATCCTGCGCAGGCTCTGCCGCTGCCGCCGCCCGAGGCTCTGGAAGATGTCGCAGTTCTCCTCCTGCAGCAGCTTGAAGCCCACGGCCAGGTGGTGGTTCTCCAGCACCGAATCGTCGTTGTAGAGCAGGGCCAGCTCCGAGTCTGGGGGGGGGGCAACAGGTCAGGGACCCCAAAAATCAAGAGGGGACCTCAAAACCCAAGAGGGAACATCAAAACCCCAAGAGGAGACCTCAAAACCCAAAGGAGAACCCAAAAAATCCAAGAGGAGAAGCTCAAAACTCAAGAGGAGGTGGTGGGACAGGGTCTGGGGAGGTTCTCCAGCACCTCCTGGTCATGGTAGAGCAGAGCCAGCTCCAAGTCTGAGGGCTCAGGGACCTCAAAACACAAGAGGGGACCTCAAAACCCAAAGGAGAAGCCGAAAAATCCAAGAGGAGAAGCTCAAAACTCAAGAGGAGGTGGTGGGACAGGGTCTGGGGAGGTTCTCCAGCACTTCCTCATCATGGTAGAGCAGAGACTGCTTTGAGTCTGAGGTCTCAGGGACCTCAAAACACAAGAGGGGACCTCAAAACCCAAAGGAGAAGCCGAAAAATCCAAGAGGAGAAGCTCAAAACTCAAGAGGAGGTGGTGGGACAGGGTCTGGGGAGGTTCTCCAGCACCTCCTGGTCATGGTAGAGCAGAGACTGCTTTGAGTCTGAGGTCTCAGGGACCTCCAAATCCAAGAGGGGACCTCAAAAGCCAAAGGAGAACCCAAAAAAATCCAAGAGGAGAAGCTCAAAACTCAAAGGGAGGTGGTGGGACAGGGTCTGGGGAGGTTCTCCAGCACCTCCTGGTCATGGTAGAGCAGAACCAGTTCTGAGTCTGAGGTCTCAGGGACCTCAAAACCCAAGAGGGGACCTCAAAACCCAAAGGAGAACCCAAAAAATCCAAGAGGAGAAGCTCAAAACTCAAAGGGAGGTGGTGGGACAGGGTCTGGGGAGGTTCTCCAGCACCTCCTGGTCATGGTAGAGCAGAACCAGTTCTGAGTCTGAGGTCTCAGGGACCTCAAAGCCCAAGAGGGGACCTCAAAACCCAAAGGAAAAGCCGAAAAATCCAAGAGGAGAAGCTCAAATCCCAAGAGGAGGTGGTGGGACAGGGTCTGAGGAGGTTCTCCAGCACCTCCTGGTCATGGTAGAGCAGAACCAGTTCTGAGTCTGAGGTCTCAGGGACCTCAAAACACAAGAGGGGACCTCAAAACCCAAAGGGGAAGCCGAAAAATCCAAGAGGAGAAGCCGCAAGCCCAAGAGGAGGTGGTGGGATCTTCATCTTGGGGACAAGGGACTCACTGGTGTTGATGAGGAACTGGTTGGAGACCCCAGGGTGGTCGACGTCGTGGATGGCGGCGGCGAAGAGGGCGGCCAAGATCTCCAGGTCGGTGAAGACGGCCTGAAGGTTCCAGGATGGTTCCTCAACCTCATGAAGGTTCCTCAACCCCATGAAGGTTCCTCAACCCCATGATGTTTCTTCCAACCCAATAAAGGTTCCTCCAACCCCATGAAGGTTCATCAACCCCATGAAGGCTCCTCCAACCCCATGAAGGTTCCTCAACCCCATGAAGGTTCTTCAACCCCATGAAGGCTCCTCCAACCCCATGAAGGTTCCTCAACCCCATGATAGTTCCTCCAACCCCATGAAGGTTCCTCCAACCCCATGATGGTTCCTCAACCCCATGAATGTTCTTCAACCCCATGAAGGCTCCTCCAACCCCATGAAGACTCCTCCAACCCCACGAAGGTTCCTCAACCCCACGAAGGTTCCTCAACCCCATGATGGTTCCTCAACCATATGAAGGTTCCTCAACCCCATGATGGTTCCACAACCCCATGAAGGCTCCTCCAACCCCATGAAGGTTCCTCAACCCCATGAAGGCTCCTCCAACCCCATGTTGCTTCCTCAACCCATTATGGTTCCTCAACCCCAAGAAGGTATCTCCAACCCCATGATGGTTCCTCCAACCCCATGATGGTTCCTCAAGCCCATGAAGGCTCCTCCAACCCCATTAAAGTTCCTCAACCCCATGAAGGTTCCTCCAACCCCATGAAGGTTCCTCCAACCCCAAGAAGGTTCCCCCAGCCCTGGTGGCCCCCGTGGCTCACGTCGAGGGCCGGGGTGGCCAGCAGGACGTGCGTGGACTGGAGGACGTCGGCGGCGTGGAGGCTGTTGTGATAGGCCACCTCGGGGTGGTAGTGGGACTCCAGGGTCCTGGCGTAGGCCAGCAGAGTCGCCTCCGGGATCCGGAACGTCCGCACCAGCTCCCGCTCCTGATCCGGATCAGAGAGGATCCAGATTGGAGGGGGAGGAGACCCCCCCAGAACTCCTCCAGGGGCTGGATCTGGGAGGTCTCAGCTCCCACCAATCCAGATCTGGGATGTCCACACCAGCTCCTGATCTGGATTAGGGGGGTCAGAGCCCCTCAAGATCAGGATCAAGTCGGTCTCAGCTCCCTCCATTCCAGATCTGGGATGTCCACACCAGCTCCTGATCCTGATCTGGATTAGGGGGCTGGTCAGACCCTCTCAAATTCTGGATCAAGGAGATCTCAGCTCCCACCAATCCAGATCTGGGATGTCCACACCAGCTCCTGATCCTGATCCAGATTAGGAGGGTGAGAGCCCCTCAAGATGTGGATCAAGGAGGTCTCAGCTCCCACCAATGTCCACACCAGCTCCCGCTCCTGATCTGGATTAGGGGGGGTCAGACCCTCTCAAATTCTGGATCAAGGAGATCTCAGCTCCCACCAATCCAGATCTGGGATGTCCACACCAGCTCCTGATCCTGATCCAGGTTGGGGTGGGGGGGTCAGATCCAGACTGGGGACGGGGGCAGCAAGGGTGGGTCTGGGGGGTACAATGTGGGGATCTGGGGGGGTCTAGGGGGGCAATGGGGGGTCATTGGGTCTGGGGGTGCGGTGATGGGTCTGGGGGTGTCAGAAGGGTCTGGGGGGGGCAGTGGTGGGGGGGGTCAGTGGGTCCTAGAGGTACAATGTGGGGGATTAGGGGACCAATAGGGGGATCAGCGGGTCTGGGGGTGCAGGGGTGGGATCTGGGGGTGCAGTTATAGGTCTGGGGGTGTCAGAAGGGTCTGGGGGTGCAGGGGGGGGGGCGGGTCAAAAAGGTCTGGGGGATACAATGGGGGAGTCAGAGGGGCCTGGGGGTGCGGTGGGGGCAGTGAGGGGGTCAGTGGGTCTGGGGGAGCAGTGGGGGGGTTGGGGGGGGTCAAAAAGGTCTGGGGAATACAATGGGGGGGGGCTCAGACAGGTCTGGGGGTGCAGTGGGGGGGTTTGGGGGGGTTTTGGGGTGCAGCCCCCCCCCCCACACCTGGAAGACGCTGTACATGATGCAGCCGTGGTTGGGATGGGGGGTTGGTCAGAGGGGTCTGGGGGTGCAGTGGGGGGGTCAGAGGAGTCTGGGGGTGCGGTGGGGGGGGCGAGGGGGGTTTGGGGGGGTCAGGGGGGTTTTGGGGTGCAGCCCCCCCCCTCCCACCTGGAAGACGCTGTACATGATGCAGCTGAGCGAGCGCTGGTTGGAGTACTCGGCCACACGGAAGATGTTCAACCCCCACTTGTTGAGGTTGTCCAGCTCCTGGGGGAGGAGGGCAGTTCAGTACGGACCCCCCCACCCCCCACCCCAAGACCACCCCCTCATGACCCCCTCACCTCACCCCCCAGATCCCCCCAGACCCCCCCTTCCTCATCCTAAGAACCCCCTTGAAACCCCTTGATGCCCTCTCACCCCAAGGACCCCTCCCATGACCCCCCCCCACCTCCCCCTCAGACCCCCCCAGATACCCCCCATGACCCCCCAGGCCCCTAACCTCACCCCAGACCCCCCAGACCACTCCCATGACCCCCCAGGCCCCCAACCTCACCCCCAGACCCCCCCAGATCCCCCCCATGACCCCAACCTCACCCCAGACACCCCCAGATTACCCCATGACCCCCCCAGGCCCCCTCTCCTTACCCTAAGATCCCCCCATGACCCCACATCACCCCAAGAACCCCCCAGACCCCACCCGACCCCCACCTTCACCCCAAGAACCCCCCAGACCCCACCCGACCCCCACCTTCACCCCAAGAACACCCCAGACCCCCCCATGACCCCCCCCTTCAACCTAAGAACACCCCAGCCCCCCTCCTTAACCCCCCTCACCCCAAGGACCTCCCCACCCAACCATGACCCCCCCCCCAGATCCCCCCTTCCTCATCCTAAGAAGCCCCCTTGACCCCCTCTCACCCCAAGGACCTCACCCCATGACCCCCTCAGACCCCCCCTCCTCACCCTCAGACCCCCCCATCTAACCCTAAGACCCCCCCATGACCCCCCCCTTCACCCCAGGAACCCCCAGACCCCTTTCATGATCCCCCTAGACCCCCTCCTTCACCTCAAGGAAACGCCCTAGACCCCCCCCCCCACCTCACAATAAGAACCCCCCATGACCCCCCCCTCACCCCAAGGACCCCCCATCTAACCCTAAGACCCCCCCATGACCCCCCCCAGCTTACCCTAAGACACCCCCCATGACCCCCCCTCACCCCAAGGACCCTCCATGTAACCCTAAGACCCTCCCCCATTACCCCCCCCTCACCCCAAGGACCACCCATCTAACCTAAGACCCCCCCCCCATGACCCCCCCTCACCCCAAGGACCCAACATCTAACCCTAAGACACCCCCCATGACCCCCCCTCACCCCAAGGACCCTCCATCTAACCCTAAGACCCTCCCCCATTACCCCCCCCTTACCCCAAGGACCCCCCATCTAACCCTAAGACCCTCCCCCATGACCCCCCCCACTCACCCCAAGGACCCCTCTAGACCCCTCCTTGCCCCCCCCATCTAACCCTAAGAACCCCCCCCCCATGACCCCCCCTCACCCCAAGGACCCCCCTAGACCCCTCCTTGCCCCCCGATCTAACCCTAAGACCCCCTCATGACCCCTCCTCACCCCCAGACCCCCCCCAATCCCCATCATGACCCCCCAGGGCCCCCTCCTTACCCTAAGACTCCCTCCATGACCCCCCCTCACCCCAAGGACCCCCCTAGACCCCTCCTTGACCCCCCACATCTAACCCTAAGACCCCCCCCATGACCCCTCCTCACCCCCAGACCCCCCCCCAATCCTCCCCATGACCCCCCAGGGCCCCCTCCTTACCCTAAGACTCCCTCCATGACCCCCCCTCACCCCAAGGACCCCCCTAGACCCCTCCTTGCCCCCCACATCTAACCCTAAGACCCCCCCCATGACCCCTCCTCACCCCTAGACCCCCCCCCAATCCTCCCATGACCCCCCAGGGCCCCCTCCTTACCCTAAGACTCCCTCCATGACCCCCCCTCACCCCAAGGACCCCCCCTAGACCCCTCCTTGCCCCCCCCATCTAACCCTAAGACC